>JBBGZY010003664.1:0-155704 GCA_037952925.1 Lithobates clamitans
AAAGGCCGTCCACAAGGTTTAGGAGGGTGTCTATGGGAATGTTTGACCATTCTTCACAGAAGCGCATTTGTGAGGTCAGGCACTGATGTTGGATGAAAAGGCTTACAGTCTCCGCTCTAACGCATCCCAAAGGTGTTCGATCGGGTTGAGGTCAGGACTCGTCAAGCGCATCTTATGCTTTTAAAAAAAAAGGAAAAAAAATGTTTATTTCTAGCCTAGACCGGAAGTGACGTCATGGCGTCACTCCGGTCCTCCTAAATCAGGGATATGCAATTAGCGGACCTCCAGCTGTTGCAGAACTACAAGTCCCATGAGGCATATAAAAATTCTGACAGCCACTAGCATGACACCCAGAGGCAGAGGCATGTTGGGACTTGTAGTTTTGCAACAGCTGGAGGTCCGCTAATTGCACATCCCTGATCTAGGAGGATGGAGCGACGCCATGACGTCACTTCCGGTCTAGGCTGGAAATAAACAATTTTTTCCTTTTTTTTTTTTTTTTAAAGCATAAGATCAAGGTAGAGGAGAGATTTGGGGTCTTGTAGACCCAAGATCTCTAAAGAGGACCTGTCATCACTTATTTCTTATGTTTAAATTCCTTGTGATAGGAATAAAAGTGATACAAACAAAATAAAGGGACAGTGTAAAAATAAAACCAAAAATCATACAATAAATAATAAAAAAAAAATATTAAGTGGCCCCCATCCCTACATGCTCGCAGAAGCAAATGCATACGAAGCTCGCATTTTGTAAACTGTGTTTGCAGCACACATGTGAGGTATCGCCGCAAACGTTCTAGCGAGAGCAATAATTCTAGCACTAGACCTCCTCTGTAACGCTAAACTGGTAACCTGTAAAATATTTTTTACATTTTCACTCCTCCAGCACTTCATTTGCTGCAGACCGTTACTCCTCCAGCACTTCGCTTGGTGCAGACCGTTACTCCTCCAGCACTTCGCTTGCTGCAGACCGTTACTCCTCCAGCACTTCGCTTGCTGCAGATCGTTACTCCTCCAGCACTTCGCTTGGTGCAGACCGTTACTCCTCCAGCACTTCGCTTGCTGCAGACCGTTACTCCTCCAGCACTTCGCTTGGTGCAGACCGTTACTCCTCCAGCACTTTGCTTGCTGCAGACCGTTACTCCTCCAGCACTTTGCTTGCTGCAGACCGTTACTTCTCCAGCACTTCGCTTGCTGCAGACCGTTACTCCTCCAGCACTTTGCTTGCTGCAGACCGTTACTTCTCCAGCACTTTGCTTGCTGCAGACCGTTACTCCTCCAGCACTTTGCTTGCTGCAGACCGTTACTCCTCCAGCACTTCACTTGCTGCAGACCGTTACTCCTCCAGACTAGCTAGCACCGAATGGTTAGGCCTGACGCTAACTCAGCCCAGCCTCAGTGAATTGCCTTTTGCGGGCGGGGACCCCAGGACCCTGTGGTGTAGAAGTAGTTCAGGTGCTAACAGCCTTCTATTCAGCTACCAATCCCAGATAGCTCTCTTAAAGAGGAAGTAAACCCTGGTGGGTTTTACTTCCTCTTTATTTCCCTGCAAAGGTAAAGCGTAATGGGGTACTATGCATCGCATAGTACCCCATTATGTGTCACTTACCTGAAACCGAAGCCCGCAATTTCACTGTTGTCCCCGCTAGCAGCGAGCGTCCATCTTCACCCATCCTCCTTCTGGGGCCGCAAACTCCCGGTCTGTGACTGGCCAGAGTCATGTGACGTCACTCCCGTGCATGCGCGCGGGGGAGCCGCCAGTCACTGCATGACCCCTATTAGAAACGGCACAATGTGCCCTTTCTAAAGTCCGCATGCGCCAATGACATCGGCCCTTCAATTTTTCGTAAATAACTCCTAAACCTTGGAGGTTTAGGAGATATTTCCAGCCTATTAAGGCTTACCTGTAGGTAAAAGTGGTTGTACTGCGTGTACAACCACTTTCAGGCCCTGGCAACACCCTCAAAGACCCCCGACAGCCTAGTACTTCATCCTCCAGTTCTTCCACCCGACATCTCCTCCCCAGCTGGGCTGACTCTATTTAAGGAGGCCTGCCCCCTGCCAATACGGGTTGGGGAATGGTCAGGGCTCCTTAGAACACCCCGGGCAGCTCCACCTCTCTTCTAGAATCCTCTAGAAGCCAGAGGGAGGTCACTGAGAAGTGATGCTGTCTGTGGGTCACCAGCCTACTCTGAGCCACTCCCAGCCCCACACAGATCCAAACAAACAGGCCTTGGCCTGCCTAAATGGCCCTACTCTTATAAAAATCCTAACTCTAGCACCTACCTAAGTAGAGAGGGTGCTACACTGGCAAAAAAAAAAGTACAGATTTTTAAACGTAGAAGAGAAATGTCAGAATCGGCGTGGGATGGGAACTGGTTAAAAAAATTGATTTTAAGAAACTTATTTTTTTAAATAGCGAGCTGGAAGGCGCAGAGCCTGCTACGCCCTAGCAGCGAATCGGATTTCAGCTCACTGGAGCCAGCTAACATGTTTTTCTGGTTTCCATAGGTTGCTGCACATCATTTGTCTCCTCCGGTTGCTGCCATGGCTCCTTCTCTTCAGCGGAAAGCAGAAGTCTGGAAAGGATTATATCACTGTGCTCCATTCTACACTACCCGTTCAAGCAAGCGGCGAACATTTGCCGGCGTGTATGGAATCTGTAAGTATGGCTACGGGCGGGGGCACATAAAGCGGCTTGAGGTATATAGTAGACATTTCAGCATTTCTACTGTTGGTTCCTTTTGATCCCCAGAAGGGTAACCCCAGGGAGATGACACTGATGAAGACTTCTGGATTTTCCCGACTATAGTTCTTCTGTAGACTTTATCGAGGACTTGTAAGAAAGGGTTAGCCGTGGGCAAGCCTGGGGGGGACTTTATAGGTATCCAATTTCCTTCCTTGTGAAAACAATTCATTTGTTTTGTGTGAGCCCCATCCTGGTCCCGTCCTGGTCCCGTCCTGGTCCTGGGATCAGCATGGTGGGACTTTCATGACTTCTCTTCTAGATTTATAAATATTTACAAAACACGCGGCATAAATCCCTTCCACGTTCTTCTCTAATTTGTACGTAGACTTAATATTTTTTGGTAAATTCCCGACATTGTCTCCTGGAATTCTGAACTGTACATCGACTTTTTTTTTTTAATTGTGAGTTTGTTCTATACGACAAGGATGCCTACCCTTTTTTTTCACAGCAGTCAATCCAAAATGTACAAGTAAACAAGTCATCTAAAATACATGAAAGGCGGCTGTCGGTTCTATATTGTGCGGATAGAGCAGTCTTTGTGATGAATATAAATTGCCGTGGAGTCAGTAGGCAACCTCGGTGCACAATGGAAGAAGATCAGTAAGAAGAAGGTGGGGAGAGGCAACCGAGTCGAGTCCCCTGACCTTCATAAAAAAACATCTAAGCGTTGCGTTGCTCCTCATAATTGTACTCTTAAGTCCAGATCAGTTCCAAGACGGAGAACCAAATGCATCAAAGATGGATGATGGGCAGAACAATCACCCAACACCGAGTTCGTATAATATTCAGTTACGGTATATGGATCTGGCATTTTTTTTTTCTAATCTATTGTGTTCTGAATTTTGCATGTTCTCCACGATTACCTGACTTTTTTTTTTTTTTATTGTATTGCAAGAAAAACTGAGCCGTTGGTATCCCAACAGTTTTTAAAATGATGAAGCAAATGTAAAGGAAGGAAAATGTAAGCTTGTAATTTGTCAAGACAAATAAACGGGGGTGATATTTTTGCTTCTATAAAAGTGATCGTAGAAAGCAGGGCCAGGACAAGGGGAGGGCAGGAGGGGAAGCTGCCCCCAGGCACAGCTGAGCAAGGGGACCGGTCTGGACTGTGACCGGGCCATTCTAACACATGAATATGCTTTGATCGAAACCACTCCATTGTAGCTCTGTGTCACAAGGGCCACGTACCTGAGATGAGACCGAAGTAGTGGGGAGGCCTCCCTTGCACCTCGGGTCCTTGAAGCCTCTGGAGATGGAGATAGAGACTTGGTGGACACCGAGTGGCATGGGTGCCAGGGGTGCGGAGCACTGTGCAAGCCTCACTCCGAGATCTGAGTCGAGGTCAAGTCCAGTTTGGCGACGAAGTATAAAAGGGTTAATCAGGGGAAGAATGGTTGAGATCCAAGCCGGGGTCGGTACCTAATCTGGCAGCTGAGTACAAAAGGGGCAAGAAAGTAGAATGGTCAAGATACAAATCCGAGGTCAATGGCAAGCAGCAATCAAGAGTAGTCAAATAGGTTTCCAGGTCACAACAGGTTGAAGATAATCCAGCAATTTGGCAGTGTCTGGGCTGGGCTTATATAAGGAAGTTTGAGGTCACTTCCTGTACACCTCCTGGGCATTTTCCTGCCTTTTTCCTTCAGGTCTTCTACGTAGGTGCGGGTTGGCGCACTGAGGTGTCTTTGTCGCATGCTCAGTTGGCACGGATTTCCTCTTGCGGTAACGTGCCACTGGTGCATGCGTAGTAAGCCCTGGACTCTTACACTCTGGCTGGATGTTTCGGGTCGTTGTCCTGCTGGAAGGTGAACCTCCGCCCCAGTCTCAAGTCTTTTGTAGACTCTAACAGGTTTTCTTCTAAGATTGTCCTGTATTTGGCTCCATCCATCTTCCCATCAACTCTGACCAGCTTCCCTGTCCCTGCTGAAGAAAATCATCCCCACCACATGATGCTGCCACCACCATGTTTCACGGTGGGGATGGTGTGTTCAGGGTGATGTGCAGTGTTAGTTTTCCCCCACACATAGGATTTTGCTTTTAGGCCAAGACTTCAATTTTGGTCTCATCTGACCAGATCACCTTCTTCCACATGTTTGCTGTGTCCTCCACATGGCTTCTCACAAACTGCAAATAGGACTTCTTATGGCTTTCTTTCAACAAGGGCTGAATACAAATGCCCCCCACACTTTTCAGATATTTGAAAAAAAAAAATAGAAAACCATTTATCATTTTCCTTCCACTTCACAATTATGTGCCACTTTGTGTTGGTCTATCACATAAAATCCCAATAAAATACATTTATGTTTTTGGTTGTAACATGACAAAATGTGGAAAATTTCAAGGGGTATGAATACTTTTTTTACTTATACTTTTTTTTTTTTCTTTTTTTTTACTCAAGGCCCTGTATACAGTATATACAGTGGGGCAAAAAAGTATTTAGTCAGCCACCAATTGTGCAAGTTCTTCCGCTTAAAAAGATGAGAGAGGCCTGTAATTGTCATCATAGGTATACCTCAACTATGAGAGACAAAATGTGGAAACAAATCCAGACAATCACATTGTCTGATTTTTGAAAGAATTTATTTGCAAATAAATAAACTTGCCTGCTCGCATTTTGCGAGTGAAATTCTGAGGGGTGCGAGTATGGACAGGGCTGTGCTGCTTGTGCTGTCCCGGGAATGTACCCAGTGTCCAAGTTTGCTAGGAGTAAGGAGGAATTGAGAGCAAGCCTGGATTGGGGGGGAGGTTAATTGGAGGCATAGGTCTGAATCAAACCCCCCACCTCATCCATTATATCTATCATACAATATGATGGATTGGGGGTGAAATTGGAGGTATAGGTATGATAGAATTGGGGGGGGGGGTGGAATTGGAGGCATAGGTGTGCTGGAGAGGGGGGGGGGTTGAAAGACTAGGTGTGCTGGAGGAGTCGTTCAAAACACAGGTTTGCTTGGGGGGGCATTGGAGGCAGAGACATACTGGGAAGAGCAATTCTAGGTAGAGGTGTGCTAGGGGGAGAAGGGATTGGAGACACAGGTGTGATGGAGGGGGGAGGCGTTGGAGGCAGAGGTGTACTGGGGCAGTGGACGGTGTCAGTAGAGCAGTGGACGGTGTCAGTAGAGCAGTGGACGGTGTCAGTAGGGCAGTGGATGGTGTCAGTAGGGCAGTGGGCGGCGTCAGTAGGGCAGTGGACGGTGTCAGTAGGGCAGTGGACGGCGTCAGTAGGGCAGTGGGCGGCGTCAGTAGGGCAGTGGGCGGCGTCAGTAGAGCAGTGGACGGCGTCAGTAGGGCAGTGGACGGCGTCAGTAGGGCAGTGGACGGCGTCAGTAGGGCAGTGGACGGCGTCAGTAGGGCAGTGGACGGCGTCAGTAGGGCAGTGGACGGCGTCAGTAGGGCAGTGGATGGTGGTAGTAGAGCAGTGGACGGCGTCAGTAGAGCAGTGGACGGCGTCAGTAGAGCAGTGGACGGCGTCAGTAGAGCAGTGGACGGCGTCAGTAGGGCAGTGGACGGCGTCAGTAGGGCAGTGGACGGCGTCAGTAGAGCAGTGGACGGCGTCGTCAGAGCAGTGGACGGTGTCAGTAGGGCAGTGGACGGCGTCAGTAGGGCAGTGGACGGCGTCAGTAGGGCAGTGGACGGCGTCAGTAGGGCAGTGGACGGCGTCAGTAGGGCAGTGGACGGCGTCAGTAGGGCAGTGGACGGCGTCAGTAGGGCAGTGGACGGCGTCAGTAGGGCAGTGGACGGCGTCAGTAGGGCAGTGGACGGCGTCAGTAGGGCAGTGGACGATGTCAATAGGGCAGTGGACGGCGTCAGTAGAGTAGTGGACGGCGTCAGTAGGGCAGTGGACGGCGTCAGTAGAGCAGTGGACGGCGTCAGTAGAGCAGTGGACGGCGTCAGTAGGGCAGTGGACGGCGTCAGTAGGGCAGTGGACGGCGTCAGTAGGGCAGTGGACGGCGTCAGTAGGGCAGTGGACGGCGTCAGTAGGGCAGTGGACGGCGTCAGTAGGGCAGTGGACGGCGTCAGTAGGGCAGTGGTCGATGTCAGTAGGGCAGTGGTCGATGTCAGTAGAGCAGTGGAGGGTGTCAGTAAGACAGCAGTGGACGGTGTCAGTAAGACAGCAGTGGACGGTGTCAGTAAGACAGCAGTGGACGGTGTCAGTAGGGCAGTGGACGGTGTCAGTAGGGCAGTGGACGGTGTCAGTAGAGCAGTGGACGGTGTCAGTAAGACAGCAGTGGACGGTGTCAGTAAGACAGCAGTGGACGGTGTCAGTAAGACAGCAGTGGACGGTGTCAGTAGGGCAGTGGACGGTGTCAGTAGGGCAGTGGACGGTGTCAGTAGCAGAGGGAATCTGTGCTGCACGGGGTGACTGGGTGTGCCCAGGCACATCCGGCACACCTTGTGCACACGCCTATGCCCCACTGTCCCCCCAAGTTACCAGTTCTTTAGCAATAGACTTCAGAAGAATACTCCCCTAGACTATTTATTGAGCCAGAGAGGATGAACAGCTGATGTTTTGCCTGGCCGGCACTGATTTTGGAGAGAACTTGTTTAATTCCACTGCGGCTCTTACAGGGGTAGCACTACATTACCATCAGAGCAATATATCCCCCCCCCCCCTTTCCACCCCTCCTCCACTATAACTTCCCCCTGTCCTAGCCTACTCCAGTACAATTGAAAAATGGCCATGTACAAAATGTGATGGAATATCCTCAGACCCCTCCACTGACAGGTTCTCATGATTCATCTCGGGTTATGAATGATTTCTATTTCCCTTTTAAAGTCTTTATTGTGGATGCTCCTATTATTCTCCTTATGTTGTTCCAATACTATGTATATCTCTACTGTTACTCTTTAAATAAAGAATGTATAAAATAAATGTAGCCTTGAGATAATCTGCCTTCGGTAAGGCTTTGTGTCCATCAAGTTTTGTGGATTCGATTTACGGTGGTGCCATCGTTCCTCTGATCCCCGGGGAGAAGATGTTTTCTTCTTAGTGAAGAGGTGAATAGGTTTCCAGGCAGAGAGCTTTCAATGGACAGACTGGATGCATTTGGTACCGAGATGGAGGATGTGATTACCAGACAATTGCATGTTACACATTTCAGGAACCCGGTTTTGTGTTGTGTAATGCACAGTGTGAACGCGGAGAGGTGATGGGTCCATTATCTATCTGCAGACCCCGCATTGTGTTTGTTCCATACCAGGTAGCCAACTGTCTTGGCAAACGCTATCGCCTGCCTTTCAGTAGGGATTCAGAGTGGAAAGTAATGGTGGCTGTGTAGTGATTAGAAGGCCTGTAGGGCAAAGAAGCTGGAATTTTCCTGAATTTCATAAAATTGCCTGTATTGCGAACATAGTGTTGTGCAAGTAATCATTTCCACCCCCCAACATTGTCCATTCTGGAACATGAACGCTTTTTTCTAGGAGGTTATTAAAAATAAAAACTAGAATAGAAAAAATATGTTCCATTTTATTCAAGTCGTTTTAAACCTCTGAAATTAAAAAATGAACAGGGCATATCCTTCTATAGTGAGTACTTGCCTCTATCCAGAGCACCGAGTGTGATTTCTGTCTCTTCGCTCATTAATCTGCCATCTGCATGAGTCGCTTCTGAACAGTCTGTGCCAACCCCAAGCAAACCCGGGGGATTTTGGCTGTGGACACTTGTCAGCATGGGTACCCTGACCGGTCCGCAGCTATGCAGCCCCATACACAAAAAAAACTGCAATACTTGTGTGTTCTGACACCTTTCTATCAGAGGCAGCATTCTGTTTTTCAGCAATTTCAGCTCCAGTAGCTCTTCTATTGGATCAGACTACACAGGCCAGCCTTCCCCTCCCCCCTTCATCAATGAGCCTTCCCTTCCCCCCTCCATCAATGAGCCTTCCCTTTCCCCATCTCCATCAACGAGTCTTCCTTCCCCACCTCCACCAATAGCCTTCCCTCTCCACCTCCATCAATGAGCCTTCCACCCCCCCTCACCACCTTCATCAATGAGCCCCCCCACATCTATTAATGAGCCCTCCCTAACACCTCCATCAATGAACTTTCCTTCCCATCTCCAACATTGAGCCTTTTCTCCCCACCTCCATCAATAAGCCTCCCTCCCCCTTCGCCTCACCACCTCCATCAATGAGCCTTCCATCCCTACCTCCATCAAAGAGCCCCCCTCCCCCACATCTATTATTGACCCCCCCCACCCCCAACTCCTCCATCAATGAACTTTCCCTTCCCATCTCCATTGATGAGCCTCCCACCTCCACCCATGAGCCTCCCCCCCCCCACCTCCATCAATGAACCTTTCTCTCCTCCACCTCCATCAATGAACCTTTCCCTCCCCCACCTCCATCAATGAACCTTTCCCTCCCCCACCTCCATCAATGAACCTTTCCCTCCCCCACCTCCATCAATGAACCTTTCCCTCCCCCACCTCCATCAATGAACCTTTCCCTCCCCCACCTCCATCAATGAGCTTTCCCTTCCCCACTTCCATCAATGAGCTCTCCCTTCCCCACCTCCATCAATGAGTCTTCCCTCCCCCATCTTCATTAATAAGCCTTCTCTCCCCACCTCCATCAATGAGCCTTCCCTTCCCCCACCTTCATCAATGAGCCTTCTCTCTTACCTCCATCAATTACCCGCCACCTCCATTGATAAGACTTCCCTCCCCACCCCCATCAATGAACCTCCACCCCCCCTCATTTTCATCGATGAGCCTTCTACCTTACCTCCATCAATGAGCCTCCACCCCCCCCCCCCAACCTCCATCGATGAGTCTTCCCTTTCCACCTCCATCAACGAACCTTTCCCTCCCCCACATCCATCAATGAGCCTTCCCTCCCCCACCTCCATCAATGAGCCTTCCCTCCCCACCTCCATCAATGAGCCTTCCCCTCCCCACCTCCATCAATGAGCCTTCCCTCCCCACCTCCATCAATGAGCCTTCCCTCCCAACCTCCATCAATGAGCCTTCCCTCCCAACCTCCATCAATGAGCCTTCCCTCCCAACCTCCATCAATGAGCCTTCCCTCCCCACCTCTATCAATGAGCCTTCCCTCCCCACCTCCATCAATGAGCCTTCCCTCCCCACCTCCATCAATGAGCCTTCCCTTCCCCACCTCCTTCAATGAGCCTTTCTTCCCCACCTCCATCAATGAGCTTTCCCCTCCCCACCTCCATCAATGAGCCCCCCTCCCCCACCACCTCCATCAATGAGCCTTGGCTGTCCATGACTCTGTCACCGGTTGGCCGTTTTACCTTCCTTGAACCACTTTTGGTCGGTCCTGACCACTGCAGACTGGTAACATCCCACATTAGGCTGTGGTTTTGGAGTTCCTCTTATCCAGTTGAGTCACTCAAATCTTTACGCTTGCCCATTTTTTCTGCTTTCAACACATCAACTTTAGGGACAAGATGTTCACTTGCTGCCTAATATATCTCACCCACTTTCAGGTGCCATTGTCAGAAGATGATTAATGTTATTCACTTTACCTGGCAGTGGTCATGTCATGGCTGGTCGGTGTATGTGTTCCTAAAAAATTGTGGAAGCTCCTCCTTGGAGTACTGGGGACGTTCCACTCCTGATTAGATTGTATTGTATTTTGTCCCCTTACTGTAGAGAAGGCATTCCTCCCAGGTGGGACAGCTCAGCCTACCTAACAATGGAGAACGGAGATTGAACTCCAATTATGATTGAGCGGAGAGCGCCGTTCTGCAGGAGATTGCTTTTTATTCTTTCGTTGGAAGACACCGAGGGTTCCGATCACCGAGAGGCTTCCATTGTGTTTGCAGAGATTCATATAGAGATTAATTACCCGTCTCCGCTCTGCAGTGTGTTCATAGTTGGGACGTGTCAGTGATTTGCATTTGTAACATGGAGTAGAAGAGATTCAACTGATACATCTCATCTGCAGATACAAGATGTTTATAAATTGCTACTCACAAGCATAATCCGTAACCTTTTTTAATGCTCCAAGACGTGATAATGCTCTGACTTTGGATCAGGGGAAGTTTCCATGTTTGTGGGTGAATACAGATTCCATTGGCCAGCCTTGCTGTTGTGCTGAACGCACAGACTTAGGGCATGGACAAGGGCACGGTGGTGGGGAGGCCGGACAGACACAAGACTTAAGACCCAAGACCCAGAACCAGGACCCAAGACACAGGACCCAAATGCAAGATGCAAGACCCATGCCCCAAGACCCAGGACCCAAGACGCAAGATCCAGGACCGAGACCTTTACCACACACAAGCTCCAGATCACAGTAGTGGGGGTGGGGGGGAGCAGACCCAAGACCCATGCCCCAAGACCCATGCCCCAAGACCCATGCCCCAAGACCCATGCCCCAAGACCCATGCCCCAAGACCCATGCCCCAAGACTTATGCCCCAAGACTTATGCCCAAAGACTGAGGAGCCATGCCCCAGGAGGCAAGACTCAAGACGCAAGACCTAAAATCGAGACCCTCACCACACACCAGCTCCAGATCCCAATGGTGGTGGGGGGCAGACCCAGGACCATGGACCAGGACCCAAGACGCAAGACCCAGGACCCAAGATGCAAGACGCAGGACCCAGGGCACAAAACAGAGGCTGTTGGACCCAAGACGCAAGTCTCACACTCCATGCCAGCCAGAGCAAGGAGGCAGAAATGGCGCAGGGTGATACAGAGGCATTCTATGGCATGCATTAGGAGTGGGAGATGGGGTGCAGTCCCCCATCCTTGCCCTGTGCACTAAGCCACCATGTCCCGGTACTGGATCTAGTGCATGGATCTGCCAATGGGAATACCCTGGATAGACTACAGAAGCTTTGGCATGTAGGGTTTACATGAATGTATTATCTCTGAGCAGTTCAGTCCAGGAAGTAGACAGTGACTCTGGATGATGCCTGAACAAAGATGGCGCCATTCTTCTGGAGGGAAAAGCAGATTAAAGCATAGTCATCAGGAGCACTGCAATCTCCTTGAGAGGTAATAAATACCTGGAAGTGTTACACTTACTCATCACTTGGCAAGCTGTGCTCACCATGAAAAAATGCATCTGATGGTAGGCCCTCTATAATTAGGAAATCGAAGCATTCCTCTTCAGTTATTGCTGTTACCTGCAGAGTCACAGCGAGGGGCTGAATTTTTCCTTTGAACTGAGGAACACCAGAAAGACTCTTTTAACTTTTCACAGAAGGAGTTTCCTGCTTAAAATGCTTCACGTCGGGGCAGAAGGAAATTCAGGTCAATGGTGTAGAAATGTGCTGAAGGTGAGAGAATGTGATGAGACGCTGGAAAAGGTGAGAGCTCTTCCTGGTGTCACCCAATTCCAATAACCTCATTTATTTTAGTTCTTTACTATAGGAATTAGCTGATTATCTGATATTGATCAAAGCGAGGAACCCTGGAGTTTTCACCTGGTTATAATGACAATAACCCCTCACTCAAGTGCGCCCCTGCTGCTTCTACTGGGAAAGAGCGTTGTGCCTGAACAAGAGCCTTCATGGCAGGATCACCAGGGGGACACCCAAGTAGCACAATTCGGAGACTGGGAAAGAGTATTGTTGCCCCATAACAGGAGGTGCCTGAACAAGGACCTTCATGGCAGGATCACCAAGGTGAAATCCCAGAAGCACAATTCAGAGACGGGGACAGAGCGTTGTCACCCTATAACGGGAAGTGCCCTAACAAGGACATTCAAGGCAGGATCACCCCTATTTTAAGGCTGCAGGTTTAAAAATCTTGAGAATGACTTTTGTGGTTCCGTTAATATGTTAAAGCTGATATGAGGGACCCATAGCAAGCAGAAAACCATGGTATGAGGGGATGGAATAGGGGCTTCCAGCAAACTTTACCTCCACCAGATGGTTGATGCCTCTTGTAGACATCCACCTAAAACTCAAATATTGATTCTCCCATAATGGAACACAACCAACTTTTTTAATGTTTGAGATGAGTTCTTACTAAGTGTTATAAAACTGGGCCCTGGGATATCTGGTGCTCCTGGGCCTTGGGACATCCAGTACTCCTGGGCCCTGGGACAACCCGGTACTCCTGGGCCCTGGGACAACCTGGTACTCTTGAGCCTTGGGGTAGCCGGTTCTCCTGGTCCCTGAGACATCCGGTACTCCTGGGCCCTGGGACATCTGGTGCTTCTGGGCTCTGGTACATTCAGTATTCCTAGGCTCTGGTACTCCTGAACCCTGAGACATCCAGTACTCCTGGGCCCTGGGACATCCGGTACTCCTGGGCCCAGAGACATCCGGCACTCCTGGGCCCTGGGACATCTGGCACTCCTGAGCCCTGGGACATCTGGTACTCCTGGGCCATCCGGTACTCCTGGGCCATCCGGTACTCCTGGGCCCTGGGACATCCAGTACTCCTGAACCCTGAGACATCCAGTACTCCTGGGCCCTGGGACATCCGGTACTCCTGGGCCCTGGGACATCCGGCACTCCTGGGCCCTGGGACATCCGGCACTCCTGGGCCCTGGAACATCCGGCACTCCTGGGCCCTGGGACATCTGGTAATCCTGGGCCATCCGGTACTCCTGGGCCCTGGGACATCCGGTACTCCTTGGCCCTGGGACATCCGGTACTTCTGGGCCCTGGGACATCCGGTACTCCTGGGCCCTGGGACATCCGGTACTCCTGGGCCAATCCGGTACTCCTGGGACATCCGATACTCCTGGGCCCTGGGACGTCTGGTACTCCTGGGCCCTGGGACGTCTGGTACTCCTGGGCCCTGGGACATCCGGTACTCCTGGGCCCTGGGACATCCGGTACTCTTGGGCCCTGGGACATCTGGTACTCCTGGGCCCTGGGACATCCAGTACTCCTGGGCCCTGGGACATCCTGTACTCCTGGGCCAATCCGGTACTCCTGGGACATCCGATACTCCTGGGCCCTGGGACGTCTGGTACTCCTGGGCCCTGGGACGTCTGGTACTCCTGGGCCCTGGGACATCCGGTACTCTTGGGCCCTGGGACATCCGGTACTCTTGGGCCCTGGGACATCCGGTACTCTTGGGCCCTGGGACATCTGGTACTCCTGGGCCCTGGGACATCCAGTACTCCTGGGCCCTGGGACATCCGGTACTACTGGGCCAATCCGGTACTCCTGGGACATCCGATACTCCTGGGCCCTGGGATGTCTGGTACTCCTGGGCCCTGGGAAATCCGGTACTCCTGGGCCAATCCGGTACTCCTGGGACATCCGATACTCCTGGGCCCTGGAACGTCTGGTACTCCTGGGCCCTGGGGACATCTGGTACTCCTGGGCCCTGGGACATCCGGTACTCCTGGGCCCTGGGACATCCGGTACTCCTGGGGCCTGGGACATCTGGTACTCCTGGGCCCTGGGACATCTGGTACTCCTGGGCCAATCCGGTACTCCTGGGCCAATCCGGTACTCCTGGGCCCTGGGACGTCTGGTACTCCTGGGCCCTGGGACGTCTGGTACTCCTGGGCCCTGGGACGTCTGGTACTCCTGGGCCCTGGGACATCCGGTACTCTTGGGCCCTGGGACATCCGGTACTCCTGGGCCCTGCGACATCCGGTACTCTTGGGTCCTGGGACATCCGGTACTCCTGGGCCCTGGGACATCCGGTACTCTTGGGACCTAGGACATCTGGTACTCCTGGGCCCCGGGACATCCGCACCCTCTGCCACCCCCTCCCCCACTGTAATTCTTCACTTTGAAATCTGAGCTCTCAATGGCACACAGGATTTGGAGACATTCTCTTCAGGCTCCAGAGAGACATATTCATCCACTCCTGGCTGTTTATTTGACTGCAGCAACCTGTTGTCTCACTTCATGATAATAACACTTGTGCGGTGCTGGAGATATTGAGGCAATGAAAAGGAATATTCTCCTATGTCAGCTGCCATGTACTTATCATGCCGGTACATTTATCACACTCGAACATGCAGGCTTTCCGCTCACTTCCCTCTCATCTCTTCCTTTCTCATGAAAGATGGCTTCTATCTCCGGCACACACTGGCCCCTGCGGCCCCATGGCAGCCCACTATCTCCGGCACGCAGCCTACGAGTTTCCCAATAGGGGACAAGCGCGTCTCTATTTACGGGCTGACAGCTGAACCTGCTAACAGGGGGCTATTGTGAACATTGTAGCTGATTACAAAACACAAATGGAAGCGCTCGGGTCACTGAAACAATGTTCTGATATTGCTCAGCCGATGAGATGGACAGAAATGAGGGCTATGAACAAAGGGCTGCTGGTCCCAGCTGGTCCCTCTTTTTTTGGGCCTACAGCCATCAGTTCCTCGAAGAAAAATCTTTCCATGCCTTTTCCACAACTGTTTCTCTTTGAGGTCAAATAGCATGTAGAGAGCATGGTTCAGCCAAACCAACAGCCCCTGTTGAGAAGGGCAGAATGTGCCCTGGCCGTCTCATGCCCGGGCACGAAGATGACCAGGGAGGTTGCAAGCACTACACTTTCCCTCCCCCATCAGGAACCTTTCCCTGATGCTAGTTCTGTCCCTACCAGGCAGGGTACCTGTCCCTACTCTACCAACTCACAAAGTGCAAGCCAAACCTGGGAGTCAGAGCCTTTTAAAAAGGCTCTGCCTGACCCAAGATGGCTGCTAGAGTCACATGAGGTGGCAACATCCAATCAGCTTCTCCATTGACCCAGAAAACCATGGAGGAACCGTGTTCCTCTTGATTTTCTCTCCAGCTGCAGTGCCGCTGCTGCAGTGCCGCTGCTGTAGTGCGCCACCTGCATTGGAGAAAGTAGACTACACCTGCCTACAAGTAGAAAACTGGGATGTAGAAGGCTTGTATAAGCAAAGATTTGCATATTAGCGTGTCTCTGGTTTCGGGGCCTCTGGAGTGCTTAGGAAGATGGATGAGGGTGCTTGTAATCTACTCTTAGCCCAATTTTTTTTCAAGTGCTTGGTGAAATCAAGTGTACTTTAAGGAGTCAAGCAAACCAACACTGACGTTTCAGTTTTTGGTAGATTCTGGACAATTTTATCACCCCTCACCTACATATACCTCTCACGGACTACAATGGCCATGCTTTGCCCAGGCAAACCAAAAGGCTTGCTTCAACGCTCTCCTCCCCATCAGCACATACTCACCTTTCCTTCACTCCCTTGGTGCTCCATCCAACTGTTGGAAGTGAAGAAAGTATCTGATATTTCCAGGTATGGGGTGAGCAAGTGACAGCACTGCTGACTTGGCTATCAATGGGGGTGGGAAAGTCCTCAGCCCTGCCCAAGCTGGAGCAACTTGGTTCTTGCGCCAAGCCATTTTTTTGCTTCTGGAAATTGAACAGACTGAGGGGTTCCCAAAGTTTCAGCTGCAGGTTTAGTGGTGGGTTCCTTTACCTCTAGACCACTTTTTGCCTGTTTTAAGAAACTGTACCTGTAAGCTACCTGGATGTGTTTTGTATTCTGTAGTCTCTGTTGAATTTTGCTTCATCTCTGGTGACCAACTTTGCTGTCAGGTATGACCCTCAGGTTTATCTTTTTTGTTCCCATTTTTGTCTCTGACCCCCTGGTGTGGCCTTGTACTCTGTTTCCATACCTGGCTGTGGTGACCTCAGTAATTGATCATCTTTGCTTAGATACTGGAATGCTTAAGGCCTGGGGACATCTCGGTACCAGCAGACATTACATGCCTAAAAGCAGACCAATGCTCAAATGTTTCTAATAAAAATTTAAAAACATGCATAAGTCTAAAAATATGTGAACACCCCTCCAAATTATGTGCACAAAGCCAGCTCCAACTTCAGTGGCCTGCACAAAGCCCTGACCTCAACCTTACTGAACACCTTTGGGATGCGTTAGAACACTGATTGTGAGCCACGTCTTCTTCCTTTTTTGGTGCTCAGTGTGGGGCCCAATGTCAAAGCCACGTCTTCTTCCTTTTTTGGTGCCCAGTGTCAAGCCCAATGTATAAGCCAAGTCTTCTTCCTTTTTTTGGTGCTCAATGTGAGTTCCAATGTGTAAGCCTAGTTGTCTTCCTTTTTTTTTTTTGGTGCACAGTGTGGGGCCCAATGTCTAAGCCAAGTCTTTCTCCTTTTTATGGTGCCCAATGTGTAAGGCAAGTCTTCTTTCTTTTTTTGGCGCTCAATGTGGTGTTCAATGTCTAAGCCAAATTTTCTTCCCTTTTTTTGGTGCCCAATGTCTAAGCCAAGCCTTCTTCCTTTTTTTATGGTGCCCAATGTTGGGTCCAATGTGTAAGCCAAGTCTTCTTTCTTTTTTTGGCGCCCAATGTGGGGTCCAATGTCTAAGCCAACTTTTTCTTCCTTTTTTTTTTTTTTTGGTGCCCAATGTGAGGCCCAATATGTGAGCCAGGTCTTCCCATCCAACATCAGCACCTGACTTCACACATGGGCACACATTCCAACAACCATCCTCCAGCATGTTGTAAAAAAAATTCCCAGAAAGTTTGAGGATGTTATGGTCAGAAAGGTGGGCCAACTCCATATTAATATCCATTGTATTGGAATTTGATGTCCAACAAGCTGCTCCCTGGTCCCCAGTGTTGGCCACATGTATGAAAGTCAAGGTGTTTTTGGGGTTATGTGGCAAGTTCACTAAACTCCTAGGACTTGTTCCTTACAAGAAAGGAGCCTGGAGGAGCTTTTTATCCAACTAAGGGAATTATATATATACCCTTGTATTAATCAGTACTGCTCAAATCGATCAATAAGATCAGCATAGCTTTATGTTAAAAATGAAACCCTGCCAAAATTTTTTTTTGTCTCCATTTACACACACCAAAACTGTGAGCCCAGTTCTAATATGATGGTCGTTCTCGTCCCTCGCTCTATCCAAAAGTGTGGATGGCCAATTCATCTTCTGATTATCCTGCAGTGATTTGGGCGTGCACAATTCAGCAGCCTGGATAAATGCGTGAAGTGGACACTACAATAATAGAGAGTCATCTTTGCTATTCTCCGATTGTTGCCATCACTTATGTTACAAACCTAATATCCAATTTCAGAATCCAGTCCAGACATCGGCAGAGTTGCAATGCATTCTTGTGGCTGTTTCAGCACATTCTACCCCGCTGCCATCAGTTACTTGTCACATGACACATGACAGCAGCCAGTGCCAGACATGCATAACTGTCACTTCTCCCATATCTCAGCACTGGGGGGGTCACCATCCCGGAGGTCAGGCCATTTAACCAGCCATGCTGACTCCATATGGACGGAGCCGATGGGGATCCATCTTCCTTAGTTGCTGGCGTACAATCCCAGCGCCGCTCCTGCTGAGTGTAAAGGTAGGAGTCCTTCACAAGGAGCTCAACTGATCTGTTTTCATAACTCATTTTTTAATTAAGCTTTCAATTAAAAGTAGATGATGTGGGAGGAAGTTTCTAAATATAGAAAAGTCTGAAACACCCAACGTCTAATAGGCTTTTAAAACTCTGCTGTGAGTGGCAGGAGGATGGGAGACGCTATGGGGTACAAAGAGGAGGGGGGAGGGAGACAGAAATAGAGAAAGAAGTTCATGAAGATAGAGGAGCAAGGGAGAGAGAAACATGGAGTGAGGGAAACAAATGTTCATATTATTTATATATATATATATATATATATATATAATATATATATATATATATATATATATATAGTGGCTGCGTTTGATGGGCACAGTGGCGGCAATTGATGGGCACAGTGGCTGCGTTTGATGGGCACAGTGGCTGCATTTGATGGGCACAGTGACTGCGTTTGATGGGCACAGTGGCGGCAATTGATGGGCACAGTGGCTGCGTTTGATGGCCACAGTGGCTGCATTTGATGGGCACAGTGACTGCGTTTGATGGGCACAGTGGCGGCAATTGATGGGCACAGTGGCTGCGTTTGATGGCCACAGTGGCTGCTTTTGATGGACACAGTGGCTGCGATTGATGGGCACAGTGGCTGCGTTTGATATGCACAGTGGCTGCTTTTGATGGGCACAGTGGCTGCGATTGATGGGGCACAGTGACTGCATTTGATGGGCACAGTGGGAGCAATTGATGGGCACAGTGGCGGCAATTGATGGGCACAGTGGCTGCGTTTGATGGGCACAGTGGCTGTGTTTGATGGGCACAGTGGCTGTGTTTGATGGGCACAGTGGCTGCGATTGATGGGCACAGTGGCTGCGATTGATGGGGCACAGTGGCGGCGATTGATGGGGCACAGTGGCGGCAATTGATGGGCACAGTGGCTGCGTTTGGGCACAGTGGCGGCAATTGATGGGCACAGTGGCTGCGATTGATGGGGCACAGTGGCTGCGATTGATGGGGCACAGTGGCGGTGATTGATGGGGCACAGTGGCGGCAATTGATGGGCACAGTGGCTGCGTTTGGGCACAGTGGCGGCAATTGATGGGCACAGTGGCTGCGTTTGATGGGCACAGTGGCTGCAATTGATGGGGCACAGTGGCGGCAATTGATGGGCACAGTGGCTGCGTTTGGGCACAGTGGCGGCAATGGATGGGCACAGTGGCTGCGTTTGATGGGCACAGTGGCTGCGTTTGATGGGCACAGTGGCTGCGTTTGATGGGCACAGAGGCTGCGTTTGATGGGCACAGTGGCTGCATTTGATGGGCACAGTGGCTGCGATTGATGGGCACAGTGGCTGCGTTTGATGGGGTTACATAGTTAGTCAGGCTGAAAAAAGACACAAGTCCACCCAGTTCAACCTTTTTTCAGAATTTTTCAGTTTTTTTGAGCCCCAAAAAAAAAATTTTGAGCACCAGCCGCCACTGATGCTCATCATCCCGAATCCAGACGTTTTCAATCACACCTGAGCGTTGATGGGCACAGTGGCTGCTTTTGATGGACACAGTGGCTGCGATTGATGGGCACAGTGGCTGCGGTTTGATATGCACAGTGGCTGCTTTTGATGGACACAGTGGCTGCGATTGATGGGCACAATGGCTGCGATTGATGGGGCACAGTGACTGCATTTGATGGGCACAGTGGCGGCAATTGATGGGCACAGCGGCGGCAATTGATGGGCACAGTGGCTAGGTTTGATGGGCACAGTGGCTGCGTTTGATGGGCACAGTGGCTGCGTTTGATGGGCACAGTGGCTGCGATTGATGGGCACAGTGGCTGCGATTGATGGGGCACAGTGGCAACAATTGATGGGCACAGTGGCGGCAATTGATGGGCACAGTGGCTGCGTTTGATGGGCACAGTGGCTGCGTTTGATGGGCACAGTGGCTGCGTTTGATGGGCACAGTGGCTGCGATTGATGGGCACAGTGGCTGCCATTGATGGGCACAGTGGCTGCGTTTGATGGGGTTACATAGTTAGTCAGGCTGAAAAAAGACACAAGTCCACCCAGTTCAACCTTTTTTCAGAATTTTTCAGTTTTTTTGCGCCCAACCCCCCCCCCCCAAAAAAAATTTTTTGAGCACCAGTCGCCACTGATGCTCATCATCCCGAATCCAGACGTTTTCAATCACACCTGAGCGTTGATGGGCACAGTGGCTGCTTTTGATGGACACAGTGGCTGCGATTGATGGGCACAGTGGCTGCGGTTTGATATGCACAGTGGCTGCTTTTGATGGACACAGTGGCTGCGATTGGGCACAATGGCTGCGATTGATGGGGCACAGTGACTGCATTTGATGGGCACAGTGGCGGCAATTGATGGGCACAGTGGCGGCAATTGATGGGCACAGCGGCTGTGTTTGATGGGCACAGGGGCTGTGTTTGATGGGCACAGTGGCTGGATTTGATGGGCACAGTGGCTGCATTTGATGGGCACAGTGGCTGCATTTGATGGGCACAGTGGCTGCGATTGATGGGCACAGTGGATGCGTTTGATGGGGTTACATATTTAGTCAGGCTGAAAAAAGACCACCCAGTTCAAACTTTTTTCAGAATTTTTCAGTTTTTTTGAGCCCCCCCCAAAAAAATTTTGAGCACCAGCCGCCACTGATGCTCATCATCCCGAATCCTGACGTTTTCAATCACACCTGAGCGTAGTGTCGCTTGACACATGTAGCTCTCGAAAGTGCATGAGCTTCTTTTGAGTTGCAAGCTTCATTAATTTTTTTTACCCCAATAGACTTCAATGGGAGAGCCTGAAAAATGCAAGAAAAGGCTTTCTCTAGTAACTAGCTTTCAGAAAAAAAACCTCTAGCATAAGAACCTGTGCAAACGACCGTTCAAGTGTGAATGCAACCTTATTCACGGAGTTCAGCTGCATCCTAAATAGCTGCGGTAATTACACACAGGTGTAACATGACAGGTGAGTTATTCACTGTGACAGCGCTGGCTGCAGGAGAAGAATCCTTCCTCGGGCACGGCTGCCCCCTGCACCTCCTCATGGTAAAGAGGGACAATTACGCTGGATGACATTAAGAAAAAAAAAAAAAGTGAATTGCCTCGGTAGAAAATAGATTATGAAACACAATACTGCTACAGTGTGATTAGAGGGCTCTGAGAGTGTTCGATGAATAGAGATGTGGTTGATTAATGTATAGTAGGAGTACAAGGTTTAGGTTTAATAATTCTATGTTGAGAGAGGTAATGATGGTTTGCATTGCTGATCGTGTCACTTAATGCTCCTTTGCATGCGGTGTTTGCTCTGCGTTGCATGAAATTGGGCTTTTTAGCCTCTTAAAATGTGTGATGTGTGTGTATGCAGGGTTACTGTTAGAAACCACGGGGGCCCCATACAGCCAACTTGACAGCTAACCCCACCCCCCCATGCAAGTACAGTTTACTATGCTTCAATTATGATTGAACACAGTGAGTGATCGGCGCCGATCAGTCATTGTGTTTATTCAGGAAAGGATGGGGCTGGTAAATGTGACATTTACCGGATTCTCTCGCCCCCCCCCCCCTCCACTCTCCATTGTGCACAGGGAGGGGGATCAGTGTGGAGGGGGGATCCAGCAGGAGGGATAGAAGAAGAATCCGGCTTTTACCTGCTGCAGAGAGAGCCATACAGTGGATCAGTTCCAGTAATTGTCAGTGCCAGCCCCCCACCCCCACCTGTAATGATCACCCTCCCTGCCTATAACTGATTCACCCAGCTGCATGGGCCCCCCTGCTGGCCAAAGCCCCATACAAGAGGACCTGCGGTACTCCCTTATCCATGGCCATGTGTGTAAGTGTGTATATACTGTATGTGTGTGAGTGTGTATATATATATATGTGCGTGTGTGTGTGTGTATGTATAAATATATATATAATATACAAATACACACGCACGCACGCACGCACACACACACACCCACAACCTATGGCCAAAAGTATGTGAACCCTCTAGAGTTGAGGTGTCTCCAGTGAAGGGTATTGTTAATACTACACCAAATAAAGACATTGTAGACCAGACATTCTCAGCCATGGGGTTCCTACAGGGGTGTCTAGGGGATCCTTTAGCCGTGGCTAAGCGAGTTACCTTTTGATGGAGCCTGCATTGTTCCAGGTCCAAAGTCACCTGGTAGAGACATCAGCACGACTGGCCACCGGGTCATTTTTGCCCACTTCTTTAAGGGAAGCATTCTTCCCACTTATCACCACCAATGTAAGGGATGTTTCCCCAATGACCCCGGATAGATTAGCCTAACAGGTGTTCCCTGAGACCTGAAAATTATTTTAGGGGTCCTCTGGGGTGTAAAAGATTAAGAAAGGCTGCTGTCGACAATTGTGCCCCTCCAACCTTGCGATAACAGTTTGGTGAAGACCCTTTTCTCTTCCACCATGACTGTACCCCTGTGTACAAAG
This sequence comes from Lithobates clamitans, assembly GCA_037952925.1. NCBI lineage: Eukaryota > Metazoa > Chordata > Amphibia > Anura > Ranidae > Lithobates > Lithobates clamitans. The sequence continues at coordinate 22,437 of JBBGZY010003664.1, forward strand.
CCAGCTCCATAAAGGCATGGTTTGACCAGTTTGGTGTGGAGGAACTGAAGTGTCCTGTTCAGAGCCCCGACCTCAATCCTACTGATCAGCTGTGGGATGAATTTGAATTCCCAGCGTGAGCCAGGTCTTCTCATTCATCATCAGTACCTGACCTCACCAATGGGTACAAATTCCCACAAACACTTTTGGCATTAATTGGAACGCCGATTGTGTGCCAGGTCATCTTCTTCTTTTTTTTTTTTTTTGGTGACCAATGTGAGGCCCAATGCTTGAGCCGGGTCTCCTCCTCCAACATCAGCACCTAACCTCACAAATGGGTACAAATTCCAACAAACGCCTTTGCGGTGAATTGGAACACTGATTGTGAGCCAGGTCATCTTCTTTATTGGTGCCCAATGTGAGGCTCAATGTTTGAGCCAGGTGTTCTAATCCAACATCAGCACCTGACCTCACAAATGGGAACAAATTCCCACATACACGTTTGGGAAGAATTGGAAGGTTAATTGTGAGCCAGGTAGTCTTCTTTTTTTTTTTGGTGCCCAATGTTTTGAGCCAGGTTTTCCCATCCAACATCAGAAGCTGACCTCACAAATGGGCACAAATTCCCACAAACACCTTTGGGATGAATTGGAACATTGATTGTGAGCCAGGTAGTCTTCTTTTTTTTTTTTTTTTTTGGTGACCAATGTGAGACTCAATGTTTGAGCCAAGTCTTCTCCTCCAACCCTCACCCTACCAATGTTATTTTGGCTGACACAGATCAGACCTCTACTGCAGCCTCTCCCCTTGTGACTTGCTACATTGTTACAGTGTTCAGTCTGAGTGATCACTAGAGGAGACGGAGATGGAGGAAATGCTGACCTCCTTAAAATGATAGTTGTATAATTCATCACATGTAGGTAGGGTTGCTACCTCGTCCCTTTAAACCCAAATGCATATTAATTACACGGGTTCTGTGGCTAATTAAGGTGGTAATTAAACTTGGTGCCTTAACTGCATTAAAATCCTCAGAACCCGAGTAATTTATATGTGTTCGGGTTTAAAGGGATGAGGTGGCAACTCTACATGCAGGGCAACCTGCTAATTTCAATGGGCTCTCCTCAATGCTAGAAACATGGAAAAGGGGACTCTTTACCAAAATTGCGCTACACCAAACCCTATGGTGCTGGTTTGGTACACAGGAAAAGGCGTGCATTTGCAGATGGGCGAGGGTGCGATTACCAATTGTCACCTCGGCAGTCACATTTGGTGATGTGCGTTTCTCTGCGAGTTGTGAAATTGCACAATTTTGCATAGGCTTGCATATAGATGTGCACCTAGCCTAAGATTACAGGTTCAGATGCCGAGGGAGGGTTCTTTAATTATTCACTCATCTCCGCTGGTTAAAAAAAAAAAAGGAGAGACATTACTGTCAAGGAAATATGTAAGTGAAATGAGTTTAGAGAGGGAAGTTTATTAAACGTGCGCCCTTTTACTTCTCCAGATTGCGCCAGGCAGGGAGTCGCATCAAAGCAATGAATGAATTCATTAAAGAGATGATGGGGAGGTTGAAAGGAAGTTCCAGCTGAGGATTCTGGGAGAGGCATGCAGGGAGCGTCTGCTATTTCGGTGGCCTCTGGTGAGGTGTGCACAATCGCTGAGCACAGTGGCGGGCAATGCATCGGGGGGGGGTGGGGGAGGGGGGCTGGCATGCTGTCCCATCTCTGTGCCCATGCTGGGCCAGACTGACATCAGCACACATTGATACCTGACAGACCTGACTTTTGGGTAAGACGATAGTCGAGCAGTTCTGGAACGTGATGATGGGCGCTGTCCTTTCTTATATCCGTCTCCTTATACTGAACGATTGAACTTTTACTTACAGCTTGTGTATTTTATGGATTGTAAAGAAACATGCTGATCAAGTTCAAACAAAATATAAAAATGAATCAATGAACCCGATACCTGCAACTGATCCAAAGCAAGACCAAAAACCCCTATGGGCCACTTTGCTCCAACAGGAAACATTTTACCTTTGGACCCCCCAGGCAATCAGATACTCTCTGAAACAACAATCTGTGTTCTTTCTTATCAATATTGATAGCCCAGGAAAAGCCTGTGGGGAGAGGTGGCTTCAAAGAGGGCCAAAAATGGCATGGTGCAGTTTCACCTGGAGTTGGACCCCCAAGCCCAGAGTATCATTGGCACATCAAGCAGCCCTGGGTTTAAGAGAGTCAAAGAGAGGGTAGAGATGGCAAGGTTAGGTTCCACCTGGAGTTGGACTCTGTGCCCAAAGTATATTGAGCACATTGAGCAGCCCTGGGTTTACAGGAAAAGCCTAAGGAGAGGATGAGTCCAAGAGAGGGTAGAGATTAGGTTAGGTTCCACTTGGGGTTGGACCCTGTGCCCTCTTGAGCACATCGAGCAGCCCAAGAAAAAGCCTGGGGGAGGAGGGTTGAAAGGGGGTGATAGAGATAGCAAGGTTGGGTTCCACCTGAAGCTGGGCCCTATGCCTTGGGTATCATGGGCACATCAAGCATCCCTGGGCTTACAGAAAAAGTCTGGAGGGAGAGGGGTTTAAAGGGGGGGGGTAGAAATTGCAAGGTTGGGTTCCACGGAGATGGACCCTGTATCCTGGGTATCATGGGCACATCAAGCAGTCCTGTGTTTACAGGGAAAAAAAATGAAAGAATGGGGGGGGGGGGGTGTCATAGGTGGTAAAGATGGCAAGCTTAGGTTCCATCTGGAGTTGGAACCTGTGTCTATAGTATCTTGGGCACATCAAGCAGCCCTGGGTTCACAAGAAAATGCCTGGGGGAGGGGGTTGAAGGGGGGGGGGGTAGAGATGACAAAGTTGGGTTCCACCTGGAGTTCAGCCCTGTGTCTTGGGTATCATGGGCACATCAAGCAGCCCTGGGCTTACAGGAAAAGCCTGGGGGAGAGGTGGGTTCAAAGAGGGCTAAGATGGCAAAGTGCAGTTTCACCTGGAGTTGGACCCCAAGCCCAGGGTATCATGGGCATATCAAGCAAACCCAGGGTTCACAGGAAAAGCCTGGGGGGGGGGGAGTCAGAGGGGAGATGGCAAAGTTGGGTTCCACCTGAAGCTGGGCCCTGTGCCCAGGGTATCATGGGCACATGAAGCAGGCCTGGGCTTACAGACAGTGTAGAGGTGTTAAAGGGGGGGGGGGGTGTCAGAAGGGAAAGAGATGGCAAGCTTAGGGTTCCACCTGAAGTTGGACCCTGTGTCCAGGAAATCTTGGGCACATCAAGCAGCCCTGGGTTCACAAAAAAATGCCTGGGGGAGGGGGGTTGAAAGGGGGGGGGGGGTGGAGCTGGTAAGGTTAGGTTCCACCTGAAGTTTGACCCTGTGCCCAGAGTATCATGGGCACATTAAGCAACCCTGAGGGGCATTTAGTGCAGGGCCAATGAACCAGCAATCCAGCTTTCTTTTTAATCATTGGGAAGGTGACAGTTAATGAGAACAGCAGAGACTTTCCATCCTGCAAAGGAAAATTGAATCTTTTCGGGCAGCCAGCCATGGCTTCTTCCAATGCCCACCTTCCCTAAAGGCTGCGACACTTCCATTTTCTAAGTGTGCAGCTATCTCTCTGTATGATGCCCGCCTCCCTTCCCGAGGACAGGCTTGAATTCACCCTTCTGCCTAAGCAGATGCTGCAGCCTCCCCTCCGACGCGAAGCCTGCAGCGAGGTTTTTTTCCTCCTTTCGCCGATGAGAACCGTAGAGTGGCCCAGTTATCCCCCAACAATGTCTATTTATTACAATCCCCCCCCAAATTCTGGCATTTGCCGTTCTGTGTATTTCTGGCAAAGATCAAACTCTGCGGCTTTCAGGGGGGTTTCAGAATCTGCTGGCAGACCCCGTATTCGGAATTTGCGTTTGGTTTTACTCCGGCAGCTTGAGCCTCCAGGCCGTCTTGGCGTGTTTGCACGGCACTCTGATCTATCCGAACAGCCTGGCGAGGAAGGAAATTGGAACGAGCATTGGCGTTTTTATTTTTTTTTATTCTAACCTTCCAAACACATATTAATCGCGAGCAGGAGATGCTGATCCGACACCGGTCGTGGCCGGGACGCTCCATCTGTGATGTTTAAATTAAAGAGGTTTGACAGGGCAGGGCCCTTGCCATGTACCATTCTGGTGAAAGGCTGCCGCACCCTGGCCCGAGCGATAGGCGCGAGCCGCTCAAATAGGCGAGCAAATCTATCACCCTATGAAATTCAAGCAAAAAATAAAAAATCCCTGTGATGGCCGCCACAATCTGTAATACATCCAAGCCACAGCTCGATATCCGTGTGAAGGCCAGCTTATCATGGAATTGGACACGCCGCTTGGAGACCTAAATCACAACCGTTTGCGCGAGGTATAAATATACATGCCTCTCGGCCACGCGCCGGTCCCCGAAGCTGCTGAGCTTCATCAAAAATGCATCTTCTTTTTTTTTTTTCGGCAAACCTTTCCGAGAGGCTCGGCATTATTCAGCCGTTACCCCCGCTCGCTGGTTTCCGCCACTTGGCCCAAATTGGATTTGCTCGTGATTGCATTCTGCAAAATTGCGTGAAGGAAAAATGACTTGGAGGGCGATATTGGCGAGGTGACCAGAGACCTCTTCTTCCTTCTTTTTTTCTTCTTTCTTCTTCTTCTTTTTCTTCTTTCTTTTTCTTCTTTTTCTTCTTCTTTCTTTTGTTTCTTCTTCTTTCTTTTTCTTCTTTTTCTTCTTCTTTCTTTTTCTTCTTCCTTCTTCCTTCTTTCTTCTTTCTTCTTTCTTCTTCTTCCTTTTGCTTCTTCTTCTTTCTTCTTCTTCCTTTTGCTTCTTCTTCTTTCTTTTTCTTCTTCTTTCTTTTTCTTCTTTCTTTTTCTTCTTCCTTCTTTCTTCTTTCTTCTTTCTCTTCTTTTTCTGCTCTTTCTTCTTTTTTTCTTTTTTCTTCTTCTTCTTTCTTCTTTCTTCTTTCTTCTTCTTCTTCTTCTTTCTTCTTCCTTCTCTCTTTCTTCCTTCTCTCTTTCTTCTTTCTCTCTTCCTTCTCTCTCTCTTCCTTCTCTCTTTCTTCCTTCTCTCTTTCTTCCTTCTCTCTTTCTTCTTTCTCTCTTCCTTCTCTCTTTCTTCCTTCTCTCTTTCTTCCTTCTCTCTTTCTTCCTTCTCTCTCTCTTCCTTCTCTCTTTCTTCCTTCTCTCTTTCTTCCTTCTCTCTTTCTTCTTTCTCTCTTCCTTCTCTCTTTCTTCCTTCTCCCTTTCTTCCTTCTCTCTTTCTTCCTTCTCTCTTCCTTCTTTCTTCTTTCTTCTCTTTCTTCCTTCTTTCTTCTATTTCTTTCTTCTTCCTTCTCTTTCTTCTTCCTTCTCTCTTTCTTCCTTCTCTCTTTCTTCCTTCTTTCTCTCTTCCTTCTTTCTTCTTTTTTCTTCTTCTTCTTCTTTCTTCTTTTTTCTTTTTCTTTTTTCTTCTTCTTTCTTCTTCTTTCTTCTTCCTTCTCTCTTTCTTCTTCCTTCTCTCTTTCTTCTTCCTTCTCTCTTTCTTCTTCCTTCTCTTTCTTCTTCCTTCTCTCTTTCTTCTTCCTTCTCTCTTTCTCTCTTTCTTCTCTCTTTCTCTCTTTCTTCTTTCTTTCTCTCTTTCTTCTCTTTCTTCCTTCTTTCTTCTCTTTCTTCCTTCTTTCTTCTCTTTCTTCCTTCTTTCTTCTCTTTCTTTCTCTCTTTCTTCTCTTTCTTCCTTCTTTCTTCTCTTTTTTTCTTCTCCTCTCAAGAAAAAAAAAAAAAGGAAGATAAAGGTGGTCATTGACCTCGGATAAGGAATGTGGAGGCGCTATCTGAGACAGTTTGCTGACGTTTTATGCAGAAACGTTTTAAGTTGCTTGGGTGAGAGTATGTGTTTATGCCACAGTAAGGGGAGACCTCTCAAAAGCAATTGGCACAAGCTGTCCAATCAATCTGCTGGCTCAATCTGTCCGCAAATATCTCATGTCTGTATCCGGATCAGTGTGCATAACCAGTCACTTACCCTTGCTGTGATATATGGCTGCCTAGATGAAGAATATGACATCTAGAAGGAGAGCTCCAAATGAGCTGTTAAGTCCAAATACAATGTATTGTTACCTGTTAAAGAGCTGACACATTTCAGAATATCCAAAAGGGCTTCATCAGGGCTTCAAAAAGAATAAATCCAAACTATGGAAGATGAGCAAATGAAGGATGAGATTTGAGCATTACATAAAGCTTGTATTAGGCGCAGGAGCACAATTAGAACTCGGGCCCTACACAGGCCTGCCTAAATGGGGACCCATACAGCCTGCCTGACAGCCCCTCCCCCGGTATGCCCTGGCACATTAATATAGAAAGGGAGCTCCAAATGAGCTGAAAAATCCAGATACTATGTATTCTCATCTGTATAGGTAAAACCCAACACGTTTCAGGAGATGCAAAGGGCTTCATCAGGGTTTCAAAAAGAATAACCCTAAACTACGGAAGATAAACTAAGGATGAGAATTGAGCATTACATAAAGCTTGTATTAGGAGCAGGAGCAGGATTAGAACTCATGGGGCCCTATACAGGCTTGCCTGAACAGGGCCCTATACCGCCTGCCTTAAAGCCCTCTTCTGGCCTGTCCTGGCACATTATTATAGAAAGGAAGCTCCAAATGAGCTTTAAAATCTAGATACAATGTGTTGTTTTCTGTATAGGTAAAAAAAAAAAAGCCAACAAGTTTCAGGAGAAACAAAGGGCTTCATCAGGGCTTCAAAAATTGGATTTGATTTGAGCATTACATAAAGCTTGTTTTAGGAGCAGGAGCACGATTAGGACTCATGGGGCCCTATAGAGGCCTCCCTGAACGGGGTCCCATACAGGCCTGCCTGAACGGGGCCTCATATAGCCTGCCTGACAGCCCTTCCCCAGCCTGCCCTGGCACATTGATATAGCAAAGAAGCTTCAAATGAGCTGTAAATTCCAATGTATTAACTGTATAGGTAAAAGCCGACACGTTTTCAGAAGATTCAAAGGGCTTCATCAGGACTCCAAAAAGAATAAATCCAAACTACAGAAGATAAGCAAACTAAAGATGAGATTTGAGAATTACATAAAGCTTGTATTATGAGCAGGAGCACTATTAGGACTCATGGTGCCCTATACAGGCCTGCCTGAATGAGGCCCCATGCAGCCTGCCTGACAGCTCTTCCCCAGCCTGCCCTGGCACATTGATATAGAAAGGAAGCTTCAAATGAGCTGTAAAATTCAGATACAATGTATTATCTGTATAGGTAAAAGCCAACACGTTTCAGAAGATTCAAAGGGCTTCATCAGGACTCCAAAAAGAATAAATCCAAACTACGGTAGATAAGCAAACTAAAGATGAGATTTGAGCATTACATAAAGCTTGTGTTTGAAGCAGGGGCACAATTGGAACTCATTGGGGCCCTATACAGGCCTGCCTGACGGAGGGCCCCATACAGCCTGCACTGGCACATTGATGATATAGAAGAACATAATTAATTAATGGAAGACACTACACAGAGGATTACTCCACCTGCTCCCAAAAATGATTAAACAGTCCCCTCTCTGTCCTTGATCCTGCTGCTAAGGCCCCCGAAACTTTTATATAATCGCTGGGGGCCACGGGGCGTGGGATTACTATGCATGCCCCAGCCTGTATTTCAGCTGGTGTGGAGGGGGGAAGGGCTCCATTTCCCTTGGTGTATTTGGAGGTTTTTACATCACCCGCATATTTTTCATAAATCCTCGCAAATCTTGCGATTTTGTAAAAATGTGAAGCCCTGATACAAAAATTGCCTACATGAATTAAAATGCCAGTAATTATTAACTTCAAGCTGGCTTTCATTAGAATGGCTTAATAACATTTAATAACAAGAAAATGTATCTTTTTTTTTTTTTTTTTAGGAGATTTTTTGGAAATGCAGATAGCTAAAGTAAAGGTGATATTGTGGGTGATTTATATTCTAATGCACCTCTTTGCAGGTCTACCCACCCCCCCACCCCACACTGATTGCTCCAATCAGCAGGGAGTATGAGCCTTACTGATTGGAAAGCTCAAACGCTGACTGACTCACACAGGGCATGTCCATTCTCTGCAGAGAGACCACCGCTTCCCCCAAAGAGAGCAAGGCCCCTTTATTGCAGCATGCTAGCAGGGGACAGGCTTTTCTACTCTCATGCTGTGGCTGCTTTGCACATAAAACCCAACTGTAAGACTTTGCACAGCTTACACTAAGTGGATTTAAACTCAAAGTTCAGTTGGGCTTTAAGGGTTTTCGGACATGGAAGGTCTCTATTGCTTTAAATAATCTATTCCTTGATGCCACTGCAGAACGCCATTATCATGCCTTTTTAATGCGTACCAGGTGTCTCCATCTTCCTGCAGACCATTATCCGCAGCTCACTAAAAGACTATTTAACAGCAAAAGTCATTAATTGTAATTGTGGGCGATAAGTCATCATTAAGAAAGCTCTGGTAATGAGAAAGACTGAAATGGCAGTAGATGTTAATGAGACACGATCGTCCGATCTTCTTGTTTGAAGGTCTTGTTTGGGGTGTACGTGACGTGGGGACTGTGCCGCAGTGGCTTGGGAGATGCTGATGCTCCACCATACACTAAACTTGTGGAATATGTTTTTCATCTTTTTTTTATCACTTATTTCTCCGTCCTATTTTTTCCACAAATTTGTGTTTGTCGGATTTTCAGTTACCCTCAGAAAAGTTTTCACACTATTGTTTGTTGTCCCTACTTTCGATTCTCTGCACCAGTGTCTCTGTCCCTGAATATATGAAGTAACAGGGATTGAATCCATGCATTTAAGGGACAGAACAATAGCTTTGTGCTGAACACTGTGGCCTTGTGGAGGGTTCCTCCTGGTGGTGTCCTTCAGTTAGTGCGGGGTTCGCCTGGTGGTGTCCTTCTGTTAGTGCGGGGTTCCTCCTGGTGGTGTCCTTCAGTTAATGCGGGGTTCCTCCTGGTGGTGTCCTTCAGTTAGTGTGGGGTAACTCCTGGTGGTGTCCTTCAGTTAGTGCGGGGGTTCCTCCTGCTAGTGTCCTTCAGTTAGTGTGGGGTACCTCCTGGTGGTGTCCTTTAGTTAGTGCTGGGTTCCTCCCGGTGGTGTCCTTCAGTTAGTGCGGGGGTTCCTCCTGGTGGTGCCCTTCAGTTAATGCGGGGTTCCTCCTGGTGGTGTCCTTTAGTTAGTGCCGGGTTCCTCCTGGTGGTGTCCTTTAGTTAGTGCCGGGTTCCTCCTGGTGGTGTCCTTTAGTTAGTGCCGGGTTCCTCCTGGTGGTGTCCTTCAGTTTGTGAGGGGTTCCTCCTGGTGATGTCCTTCAGTTAGTGCGGGGTTCCTCTTGGTGGTGTCCTTCTGTTAGTGCGGGATTCCTCCTGGTGTTGTCCTTCAGTTAGTGCGGGGTTCCTCTTGGTGGTGCCCTTCTGTTAGTGGGGGGTTCCTCCTGGTGATGTCCTTCAGTTAGTGTGGAGTTCCTCCTGGTGGTGTCCTTCTATTAGTGCCGGGTTCCTCCTGGTGGTGTAGTTCAGTTAGTGCGGGGTTCCTCCTGGTGGTGTCCTTCAGTTAGTGCGGGGTTCCTCCTGGTGGTGTCCTTCAGTTAGTGCGGGGTTCCTCCTGGTGGTGTCCTTTAGTTAGTGCGGGGTTCCTCCTGGTGGTGTCCTTCAGTTAGTGTGGGGTTCCTCCTGGTGGTGTCCTTTAGTTAGTGCGGGGTTCCTCCTGGTGGTGTCCTTCAGTTAGTGCCGGGTTCCTCCTGGTGGTGTCCTTCTGTTAGTGCGGGGTTCCTCCTGATGGTGTCCTTCTGTTAGTGCGGGGTTCCTCCCGGTGGTGTCATTCAGTTAGTGCGGGGTTCCTCCCGGTGGTGTCCTTCAGTTAGTGCTGGGTTCCTCCTGGTGATGTCCTTTGGTTAGTGCGGGGTTCCTCCTGGTGGTGTCCTTCAGTTAGTGCCGGGTTCCTCCTGGTGGTGTCCTTCTGTTAGTGCGGGGTTCCTTCCGGTGGTGTCCTTCAGTTAGTGCGGGGTTCCTCCTGGTGGTGTCCTTCAGTTAGTGCCGGGTTTCTCTTGGTGGTGTCCTTCAGTTAGTGCCGGGTTCCTCCTGGTGGTGTCCTTCAGTTAGTGCCGGGTTCCTCCTGGTGGTGTCCTTCAGTTAGTGCCGGGTTCCTCCTGGTGGTGTCCTTCAGTTAGTGCCGGGTTCCTCCTGGTGGTGTCCTTCAGTTAGTGCCGGGTTCCTCCTGGTGGTGTCCTTCAGTTAGTGCCGGGTTCCTCCTGGTGGTGTCCTTCAGTTAGTGCCGGGTTCCTCCTGGTGGTGTCCTTCAGTTAGTGCCGGGTTCCTCCTGGTGGTGTCCTTCAGTTAGTGCCGGGTTCCTCCTGGTGGTGTCCTTCTGTTTGTGAGGGGTTCCTCCCGGTGGTGTCCTTCTGTTAGTGCGAAAAAACAAAGAATTTTTAAAAATGTTTAGAATTCTACAAGAAAGTGATTGTAAAATTTCCAAAGCGAAGGACCATAGAAAACATTTAAAAGTGGAGTTCTCCTTTAAATCGGACTCTCGGTGATGTTTTGGGTATTTTGTGGTAAAACAGACACGTTGGCATCAGCGGCGGCTCGGCTGGATTCCTCCACACGCTACATTATTCATAGTTAAACATTGTCCTGCTCTGGGCTCCAGTCTGAGGACACTGGCTTCGGGTTAATCCATTCGCCATCTGTTTACTATCATGTGATGTGATGGAGGAGGCTGCGGCACCGCGACCATGAACGGCGTCCTCTGCGCGAATACCCACTGCAGGGACACGGCTCCTCTCTCCTGGTGATCGATCCTTCGTACGAACAAACTTTCCATGGACTGTAACAAATTGCCCAAAAAATCGAATTAAAAAATATATATATAATGCAACATTGTAACATAATGTGAAGGGAATGCGCGTGATTCGTTCTATACGCTCGCTTGATTATTTTAGGATTAACGAAATTAAAGGAGATCTCTGGTCACAGCACACGCTTTTATTTTATAACATCAGCTTTGTAATAACAATACAAACAATCGTTATATATGATAATCTAATATAAGCTTACCTGGAAATTCTCCTTTCATGCTGTGAGCGCTGCCTATCTGTTGGCCATCTGTTTCCACAACTTCCCGGATTCTCTGCATTATGATGTATGGGGGGCCACTGTGATGGGGGAACCTGATGGATGGGGACACTGATGGGGAATCAGATGTATGGGGGCACTGTGATGGGGGAACCTGATGGATGGGGACACAGATGAGGAATCAGATGTATGGGGGCACTGTGATGGTGGAACCTGATGGATGGGGACACCGATGAGGAATCAGATGTATGGGGGCACTGTGATGGGGGAACCTGATGGATGTGGACACCAATGAGGAATCAGATGTATGGGGGCACTGTGATGGGGGGACCTGATGGATGTGGACACCAATGAGGAATCAGGTGTATGGGGGCACTGTGATGGGGGGACCTGATGGATGGAGACACCGATGAGGAATCAGATGTATGGGGGCACTGTGATGGGGGAACCTGATGGATGGGGACACCAATGAGGAATCAGATGTATGGGGGCACTGTGATGGGGGAACCTGATGGATGTGGACACCAATGAGGAATCAGATGTATGGGGGCACTGTGATGGGGGAACCTGATGGATGGGGACACCAATGAGGAATCAGATGTATGGAGGCACTGTGATGGGAGAACCTGATGGATGGGGACACCAATGAGGAATCAGATGTATGAGGGCACTGTGATGGGAGAACCTGATGGATGGGGACACCAATGATTAATCAGATGTATGGGGCCACTGTGATGGGGGAACCTGATGGATGGGGACACCGATGAGGAATCAGATGTATGGAGGCACTGTGATGGGGAGACCTGATGGATGGGGACACAGATGAGGAATCAGATGTATGGGGGCCACTGTGATGGGGGGACCTGATGGATGGGGGCCACTGTGATGGAGGAACCTGATGGATAGGGACACCGATGAGGAATCAGATGTATGGAGGCACTGTGATGGGGGAACCTGATGGATGGGGACACCGATGAGGAATCAGATGTATGGGGGCACTGTGATGGGGAGACCTGATGGATGGGGACACAGATGAGGAATCAGATGTATGGGGGCCACTGTGATGGGGGAACCTGATGGATGGGGACACCAATGAGTAATCAGATGTATGGGGGCACTGTGATGGGGAGACCTGATGGATGGGGACACAGATGAGGAAAACAGATGTATGGAGGCACTGTGATGGGGGAACCTGATGGATGGGGACACCTGATGGATGGGGACACTGATGAGGAATCAGATGTATGGGGGCACTGTGATAAGGTGCCTGATGGATGGGGACACTGATGGGGAATCAGATGTATGGGGGCACTGTGATGGGGAATCAGATGTATGGGGGCAGTGTGATGGGGAATCAGATGTATGGGGGCACTGTGATGGCGGAACCTGATGGATGGGGACACTGATGGATGGGGATACTGATGATGAATCAGATGTATAAGGGCACTGTGATGGGGGAACCTGATGGATGGGGACACTGATGAGGAATCAGATGTATGGGGGCACTGTGATGGGGTACCCGATGGATGGGGACACTGATGGGGAATCAGCTGTATGGGGGCACTGTAATGGGGTACCTGATGGATGGGGACACTGATGAGGAATTAAATATATGGGGGCACTGTGATGGGGACATTTTAAGTATAAGGGTACACGGTGATGGGGACATCTGATGGATGGGGACACTGATGAGGAATCCCATGTATGGGAGCACTGTGATGGGGACACCTGATGGATGGGGACACTGATGAGGAATTAAATATATGGGGGCACTGTGATGGGGACATTTGAAGTAAGGGTACACGGTGATAGGGACATCTGATGAATGAGGACGTTGATGGGGAATCAGATGTATGGGGACACTGATGAGGAATCAGATGAATGAGGACGTTGATGGGGAATCAGATGTTTGGGATCACTGTGATGGGGACACCTGATGCTGGCTGGTAGGAGCCCCAGAACATTATTATCTGAGAGGCAGAAATGTAACTTCTGTTCCTCTATCAGTAGAAGTGAACTCATTGACCCCACGCTGTAGACCCATTATCTCACCACATCCCATAGTGCGCTATGATTCCAATCCTCAGAGAACTTCTACTGCCCAGTATGGTAATCAGCCTTTCATAGCGGTTGCAAAGGTTTTCCACTCAGGGTACTTTTTTTTTTCTTCCACGAGGTTATTAATGAAGAACGGATCACCGGGGTGTTGACAGCAGGTTGAGGAAAGATCACATGACCCATCCGGCGCTCTTCCACGCTCCCACGTACTTTCTAAAACGCCGCAGATTGACAGGTGACACGCAGAGTTCACACAGCTGTCGCCGAGCTGCGGCTTGACACGAAAGATCGCTCTTGCTTCTGTCACTTGCTGATGATTCATTTTGTCTTCCCCGTAGCCTTAAAAACCTCAAGTCCACCAAAACTGACGTTTCAATTTTCAGTAGATGCTGACAAGTTCGAAGTAAAAAAAAAAAAAAAAACGGGTTCTTTCATCTCTCGGGGAGTCTACTGGCGAGTTTTCAATCGCCTGAGGCCCCGGGGTCTGCACAGATGTCTTACTCTCCCTGTTTTGTTGAAATTCATTTTTTATTCCAGTAGATGCAGCGAAAGAAATGAGACTTCAAAGAACCTGAGATACCTGACCAGCCCATAACTAACCTAGCTGAGTTATTAATAACCCAACCAAAGTGGTGTTAAAGGAAAAGTACATGTGTATAAAATATCTATAGGGCTCATTGCTTTGGCTTTAAGACACATTAAAGTACCCACTGCTTCAACATGCTTTTTTGATGCTTCTGTGATTCTTTTTTAGAGCTTTAATGAAGCTTTGTAAATGCTCTGTGTGTGTTATTTTATTTGTCTTAAAGGGGCCCAGTAGAACCCCAGCTCAATAGTACCCCCACTCAGCAGATCCCCAGCCCATTAGTACCCTTATTTAGCAGATCCCTAGCTTATTAGTACCCCTGTTCAGCAGATCCCCAGCTCATCAGTGCCCTCGTTCAGCAGATCCCCAGACCATTAGTAACCTCATTCAGCACTGTCTAGTTCCCCATCAATGCCCCCATCCATCAGTTGTCCCCATTCATCAGGTTCCCACATCAGTGTCCCCGTTTATCAGATTCTCTTATCAGTGTCCCCATTCATCAGATGTCCCCATCACAGTGTACCCTTATTTCAAGTGTCCCCATCACGGTGACCCCATACATCTAATTCCCCATCAATGTCCCCATTTATCAGGTGTCCCCATCCATCAGGTTCCCCCATACATCTAATTCCCCATCAATGTCCCCATTTATCAGGTTCTCCCATCACAGTGTCCCTATTCATCAGATTCCCTTATTAGCGTCCCCATCACAGTGTCCCCATCCATCAAGTGTCCCCATCACAGTGCCCCCATACATCTGATTCCCCATTAGTGTCCCCATTTATCAGATGCCCCCGCCACAGTGTCCCCATCCATCAGATGCCCCCATCACAGTGTCCCCATTCATCAGATGTCCTCATCACAGTGTACCTTTCAAGTGTCCCCATCACAGTGCCCCCACACATCTGATTCCCCATCAGTGTCCCCATCCATCAAGTGTCCCCATCCATCAAGTGTCCCCATCACAGTGCCCCCATACATCTGATCCCTCATTAGTGTCCCCATTTATCAGATGCCCCCGCCACAGTGTCCCCATCCATCAGATGCCCCCATCACAGTGTCCCCATCCATCAGATGCCCCCATCACAGTGTCCCCATCCATCAGATGCCCCCATCACAGTGTCCCCATCCATCAGATGCCCCATCACAGTGTCCCCATTCATCAGATGTCCTCATCAAAGTGTACCTTTCAAGTGTCCCCATCACAGTGCCCCCACACATCTGATTCCCCATCAGTGTCCCCATCCATCAAGTGTCCCCATCCATCAAGTGTCCCCATCACAGTGCCCCCACACATCTGATTCCCCATCAGTGTCCCCATCCATCAAGTGTCCCCATCCATCAAGTGTCCCCATCACAGTGCCCCCATACATCTGATCCCTCATTAGTGTCCCCATTTATCAGATGCCCCCGCCACAGTGTCCCCATCCATCAGATGCCCCCATCACAGTGTCCCCATCCATCAGATGCCCCCATCACAGTGTCCCCATCCATCAGATGCCCCCATCACAGTGTCCCCATCCATCAGATGCCCCATCACAGTGTCCCCATTCATCAGATGTCCTCATCAAAGTGTACCTTTCAAGTGTCCCCATCACAGTGCCCCCACACATCTGATTCCCCATCAGTGTCCCCATCCATCAAGTGTCCCCATCCATCAAGTGTCCCCATCACAGTGCCCCCATACATCTGATCCCTCATTAGTGTCCCCATTTATCAGATGTCCCTATCACAGTGTCCCCATTCATCAGATGCCCCCATCAGTGTCCCCATTCATCAGATGCCCCCATCATAGTGTCCCCATTCATCAGATGTCCTCATCACAGTGTACCCTTACTTCAAGTGTCCCCATCACAGTGCCCCCACACATCTGATTCCCCATCAGTGCCCTCATCCATCAGGGGTCCCCATCACAGTGTCCCTATCCATCAAGTGTCCCCATCCATCAAGTGTTCCCATCACAGTGCCCCCCCACATCTGATCCCTCATTAGTGTCCCCATTTATCAGATGTCCCCATCAGTCTTCCCATTCATCAGATGCCCCCATCATAGTGTCCCCATTCATCAGATGTCCTCATCACAGTGTACCCTTACTTTAAGTGTCCCCATCACAGTGCCCCCACACATCTGATTCCCATCAGTGTCCCCATCCATCAGAGGTCCCCATCACAGTGTCCCCTTACATCATGTTTCCCATACATCTGGTTTTCCCATCATTGTCCCTATTCATCAGATGTCCCCTTACATCAAGTGTCCCCATACATCAGGTGCCCCCATCAGACTGTAAGGGGGGATTCCTCTAACGGTACACAAATGTGAGGAACATTTTTCCTTTTGACCGTCACACTAAAGCACCACGATCTGTAGATAGAGTAATTATTAGCAGGGCTTCCTTGACACCAGAACATGATTTTAAGGGTTTTTCTACATTTAGAATGGTTACGAAAGGCTGGTCTGGGCAAACTCTTTTTGTGATCTAGTCCTGGAACAAACCTTCATGATGGTTTATGGTAGTGGAGTGCATCGGGCTTGTTTGATCTTTCCACATGGGGAGCATTGATGAGCTCAATTGGTTGGTACCTGAAGCCACAGAGAAGGGTGGATTGTGGGCTTTGAGGGATGGCTTCCTTTCGTACTAGGGATTTTACCACTCCGGAATTCTCATCCTTTTAAATTTTAGTCATTTGAGCCACTTAGCAGATCTTTGAGAATAGCCTCACTCAAGTCTTTGAAAGAGGCTAAACCACATATATATATATAAGGAAAACACCCCTGAGGACAACTCAGTTGTCGCAGTCAGAGGTGAGGCTCGGAGAGCAGTAGCTATAGCAGTGGAGAAATTCCCAAAAACTAGCAAGATGGGTAAACAAGCAGGTCACCCTGGCTGATGACGTGGGCTCACCCAAGGTGCTGGATCTAAGCATTTTCCGGTATTCACCAGAGCTCCTGATGGTGGAGATGGGTTTAGCTGCGTGTTAGTACCAGATCACAGTCCTCAGGATCACCCCACCAGGAGGTGAACAAGCCGGGGGTCCAGTAACAGATATAGCAGGTTGGGATCAAGCAGAAGCATAGTCAAGGAACAAGCCAAATGTCGTTAATGAGTGGTAGCAAAGGTATGGACGACAGCAGCAGTGACAAGGATGAGATATCACCTTGAGAGAGCACAATAATCTTGCAAACAGGAAGTGCAAAGTCATAGCTTTAATAGGAAGTTTGTAAAAGGAGCAAAGGGGGTTCAAGAGGAACAAGGCAAGGTTGTCTTAAGACAGTGATCTCCAAACAGATTCAACCCTTTCTTTGCTTTTATCTGGCTCTTGGGGCACTATTTTCATCCACTGATACCAACAATGGAACATAATTCTCCCACTGTGGAGGGGCAGAATTCCTTCCAATGACACCAATGATGGGGCTGAATTTCTCACAATGACACCAAGAATGGGGCCCAGTGACACCAATGATAAGGCTCAATGCCTCCCTATGATGCCAATAATGGCAATTCCTCCCAATGACACCAAGAATAGGGCCCAATGACACCAATGATAAGGCACAATTCCTCTCAATGACGCCAATCATGGGGCACTATTCCTCTCATGGACACCAAAGATGGGGCATTTGTTTATTTCCAATGACGTTGGGCTTCCACTAAGACGTACTTATGGACACCGCACTTACTTGAGTAGATTTATTTATCAGAGAGAGTGCTGTCCTGGACTCAACACCTTCCCCCCCAGTACAACACGTAAGAGGCACCCAGGTAAAGATGTCATCTAAGTTTTGGCCTCAAGGTTTGCAGCCTCAACCACATCTCTGACCTCCAGCACAGCTGCAGAATTACAAGCTTACGTCCTCCTGTGCCCCAGGATGACGTCAGCTTGTGACGAAACGCACGTCGGGAGGAGTGGCGTGCTGACGTCTTCTCTGATGTCCCGAAAGGATGGGTGATTGCTAGCCGGTCGGCTTTTTACAAATGATGCTATGATTTTACTCTCTTGATGTAAGTGCAATTTTAAAAGAATTAAACCTGTGTGTTACATATTACACTATGGTGAGTTTTCTTTTATTGGGTATAACTGCCTTGTTTATGGCAGTTGGATAACGGAGTCGCCCTAGCCCTGATCGGTGGGTGTCCTGTCTAATACACACCGTTGTGTGTCGGCAAGTTACATCCCCTGGATAAAGGCCCTGGCTGGGTTGAAAGCAGCAAGCACGATTAGGCTTGCCCTCTGGTAAGCACGCATCTTATGTGGTGGCCGTTCACGGTGTTTGGATGTTGTCTCAAGCAGTGAAAATGCAGGATTCGCACATTCACCTGTGGTCGATGGTCTTTACTATGTATAACCTTTTAATTGGAGATATTCACTTGTGGTTTATTCACTTATTGAATTGTGGTTCATTCACTTATTGTTAATCATTTTATGTTTGTCACTCATTAGCGCGGCTTCATTTTTTCTTTTTTACTGTTTTGGTGTGTATCTCACTTTAAGCCACTGCTTCCTCTTTCTTTTGTAGAATTATATTGTATTTATTAATTTCACTTAGCGCGGTAATTTGTATATTGTGTACAGCTGTAGAGTTGCATTATTGGAATGAGAGGTGCCATGTCGGGAACACTCAGTATGTTCTACTGCCCTTTCCCCTCCAAATCCAGTCCCTTTAGACATTTTTATGTAGTCCTTACCATACAATTTGGCGCATTTGTAAGCGCTCTCCATAGAATTCTGTCAGTGCTTATGGAACCTCTAGCAACATCTGGAGCAGCCTTTCTCAACCTTTTCAACACAGGAACTCTTGAAATAGTTCTCCGGTCTCAAGGAACCCCTGCTAAAAATTATACATCTACAACTCATGATACATTAGTGTGATGGTCAGTGAGAGGAATGGTCCTTACACTTGTGGTCATTGGGAAGAATTACCTCCTTACAGATAGCTAAAAAGGTCAATGGTGTCAGCGGGAACTTATCTGACAGGCAAAAAGTGCCCAATGCTGAAGGAACCCCTAGCAACCTCTGGAGGAACCCTGGTTGAGAATCATTGATCTGGAGGAATGAATGAATATAATCCTGGTTAAGGGTGGCTGGCCCAGACCAAGACTTCAGCCTCATCCCATAGGACCTCAGTGGCTTTCAGGTCTGGTTGAAAAGTTGAATACCAGACTGTAGGTGGTCGTCCTTGCAGACTTTCGGGAGTCATCCTTGCAGACTGTCGGCAGTCGTCCTTCTTTCCGGTCACCATGGTCCTTAACACCAAGAAACAGGCTTCCTATCCTGCAGAACATCAATATAATGATTGATACACCAAACCATGATATCTAGTAAAAAATATATAACATATTCTTTGACATGGTTTTGTTGAGAAGTTACCCTGCGTTCTGAAACTCCTGTCATGTGTGGTTGTCTCAGTTGTGCTCCGGAATTCGCCGATCGGAGTCTGCGCTAACACAGATGGACAGGCACACGGCATCTGAGCTCCACTGTGAAGTATTGAAAGTGACGCGGTGGAGTCGTTAAGGAGTGCCATCCTGGAGGTTGCAGAACATCAGTAATGAGACCTGACTGATTGTTTGCAATCAACATGGAGAGCACGGTGGTGATCACTTCATCCCTCCGAGCTCCAGGTCATCTGTACATCTGGACAGGGAAGGTCCAGCCTAGTTCAGTTCTGAACGTTGTCTATGCCAAGTCAGGTTTATCAAAACCTTGTAACGCAGCTACCGCCAAAGAATCGTTACTGATATTTTATTAATAAAAAGCATATTCTGCTGATCAGCCAGAAATTCAGGAATTGAGCATAAAAAGTGAACCCTTCATCAATAGGTCTGCAAAAATGCATTCCTGAACCTACCACAGTATACAGCAAGCTAACTTTTTAAAATATTCCTCCTGTTATCACTTAACCATTTTCACACCGGGAACTTTCGGGACCGGGAGCTGTCGCACTTTGAATGGCAATTGCGCGGTCATGCAACACTGTACCCATATGACATTTAAAAAAAAATGTTTTTTGTTAAATCAGATGGAGCTTTCTTTCAGTGGTATTTAATCGCCACTAGGTTGTTTATTTTTTGCTAAACAAATGAAAAAAAAAAAAGTTGAAAAAAAAAGTTTTTCTTAGTCTCTGTTAAAAAAGTTTTACAAAAGTTTTACAAATACAGTAAGTGATTTTTCTAAAGCTGTACTGAGGGGCGCTGATGAGGCGTTGATGAGGCTTCACTGATGGGCGCTAGTGAGGCTGCACTGTTGGGCGCTGATGAGGCAGCACTGTTGGGCGCTGATGAGGCAGCACTGTTGGGCACTGATGAGGCCGCACTGTTGGGCACTGATGAGGCAGCACTGTTGGGCGCTGATGAGGCTGCACTGATGGGCGCTAGTGAGGCTGCACTGTTGGGCGCTGATGAGGCTGCACTGTTGGGCGCTGATGAGACTACACTGATGGGCGCTGATGAGGTAGCACTGATGGGCGCTGATGAGGCAGCACTGTTGGGCACTGATGAGGCAGCACTGTTGGGCGCTGATGAGGCTACACTGTTGGGCGCTGATGAGGCTACACTGATGGGCGCTGATGAGGCTACACTGATGGGCGCTGATGAGGCAGCGCTGATGAGGTGGCACTGATGGGCGCTGAAGAGGCGGTACTGATGATGTCTCCTCCTGGAGACTTGCCTGGCAGTGTTCTCCTGCTGTCCTCTGCTCCCCTGCCTCCTGCCCAGGACACCTCCGTGTGTCTTGAGAGGGTCCTGTCCACAGAAAAGTTCACCCACCACCCCAGACTGGGGAGCTCCCTCCCAGGCCGCTGACAGCCTAACACTCCATCTTCAGCTTCCACCCAAACAACTCCTCCCCAGCTGGACTGACCCTGAGTATTTGAGGAGGCTTTCCCCCCACCAATCCATGTTGGGGATTGGTCAGCAGAAAAATGCCCTTTGCAGGCAGGGACCGCGGGGCCCTATGGTGTAGCAAAATTGGTGGTCCAAGTTCTAGCTGTCCCACATGGCTACTGATCCCAGAACCACATCTTCAGGCCCTGCCAGCCCTCCTGGCTGTAGCTGCCTTTTTCCACTGCCCGTGCCACCACAGTCCTCTCACTGGCTCTGCACCCACCCAGACTGCTCGCACCCAGTCCTCTCAGGTGTGACTGTGTGTCACTCACCAGCCCTCTTGGCTGTGACTTGCTGTTCCTCCTGGAGACTTGCCTGGCAGTGTCCTCCTGCTGTCCTATGCTCCCCTGCCTCCCGTCCAGGACACCTCCGTGTGTCTTGAGAGGGTCCTGTCCACAAAAGTTCACCCACAACCCAGACTGGGGAGCTCCCTCCCAGGCCACTGACAGCCTAACACTCCATCTCCAGCTTCCACCCGAACAACTCCTCCCCAGCTGGACTGACTCTGAGTATTTGAGGAGGCCTGCCCCCTGCCACCCCATGTTGGGGATTGATCGGTGCCCTCTGAATACTAAAAGCAGCTCCACATCACCTCTCCTCCTTTCTTTCCAGAAGGTTCCAGCACATTCCGGAAATAAGTGGGAGGTCTTAGTGATGCTGCCCGTGAGTCACCCAGCTCTCACTAAGTTACTTAAACCCTGACCCAGAAACAAAACTCACACCCAAGCCTGAAAATTTACCTACACTACAAAAAGACTCTTTACACTTCTAGCCTACTAGAGGGTGCTACAGATGCATTAGGTAGGTCCTGAAGTTGATTGTAGTCAGATTGCAGCATGGTGTAGAATGGTGTTGCCCAAAAGCTCTTCTTTGCTGCAATCTCTCAAAGCCTGCCCCTTT
Source organism: Lithobates clamitans (assembly GCA_037952925.1). Lineage (NCBI taxonomy): Eukaryota > Metazoa > Chordata > Amphibia > Anura > Ranidae > Lithobates > Lithobates clamitans. Next base: position 43,922 of record JBBGZY010003664.1, read on the forward strand.
AAAATTGTGGACTATTTTCTGCATCTGGTTCCTCAACACCAAAGACTTGAATTTTCCAGGATTTCTTTTAAGAGAGCCGACCCAACCAGTTACTTGGCTTGGTGAATTCAGGCGGGAAAGGTGGAGGAGTAGCTGGCGCGGGTTTTTGTGATCCTCGGCCTTCGGAGGTTTCCAGCTTGGGTTTTGTTTTCTAATTTGGCAGGGCTTGCAGTGAATTGGCTGGAAGCAGCGGCACTGTGGGAAGGCAGACGCAGATACCTGCATCCTCCTGATTACCCATCTCACACGGCGGAGCGTTAAGGACAAAGCAAGGTGAGAGGCTCGGGCGGGAACGGTAAAGGAAGTGCGGCTGACAGACCTGTGATTGAATCTTCAGACGTCGAGAGCCTTGGGCTCCACGTGGGAGAGAAGCTTGCCTGCTCCGTTCCAAATCAATTACAGCCGAAGCGGCCCACCAGGGCCACCTAAAGAGCGGGATGGCTTATCTTGACAGCACAGCCAACTCAAGAACGTGGAGATGAGACGAGAAGGACGGGCGAGTAGCCAACAGTCATTACCTCTACGTTTAACCGCATCCCCGACGCCTCCGATCAGCTCTTTTCTACCTATTAACGGATTGGGCTGTTTAGCTTCGGAAAACAAAGTCTTTTTTTGGCAACAACAAGATTAAGTTGTTTCGTCCAACAGTCCCGACTGCCGGGTCATCGTGCGCCACGCTGAATTTTAGTTCCCTGCATCCACTCAGTTGCACCAATCATGTCGGAGTTGTTCAGGTCCGAACCTGGAATATAGAGGGTTCCATTCCAACAGTGAACCTACTTGGCCTAATGTGCGTTGAAATGGCCACTTGTCTCCATCGGCAGCTCGGGTGACAACGCAGGAGCACAATTGGTAGACAGAAACACAGCGCTGTCACCCTATAACAGGAAGTGCCTGGCCTAGGATCTTCATGGCAGGATCAACAGGGATTATTTTAATGAAAGCTGCAAGATTGGAAATGACTTTTTGAAATGACAATAACAAGTCGCAGATTATGATTTAGATTTAATGATTGGCTTCGCATCTACTTTAAAGTGGTTGTAAAGTGGCTGAAAAATGAACCAAGCATCTCCTTCTATAGTGTGTACTTGCCTTTAATCCAAAGCACCTCGTGTGATTTCTGTCTGCTCCATTCTTTCTTCTGTCTGCAAGACTCTCTTCTAACATGTGATCCTGACAGCCCTGATCTCGGGAGACGGCCCTGCTCCCCTCCAGCGCACACCAGGCGATTGACAGCCTCAGCTGTGCATGTTTCCCTATGAGACTGTGCAAAGGGTGGGGGTTTCCTTTCCTTCAACTCAGGTCTCAGATTACACTTGGCTCCCTGGACAATGCTGTGCAGTATATAACACTGTGTAAAGTGGGTGTGTCCATTCCTTCCACTCAGGTTTCAGATTACGATCATCTCCCAGGTCTATGCTGTGCAGTATATAACACTGTGTATAGGGGGTGTGTCCATTCCTTTCACTCAGGTTTCAGATTACACTCAGCTCCCTGGTCTATGCTGTGCAGTATATAACACTGTGTAAAGGGGGTGTGTCCATTCCTTCCACTCAGGTTTCAGATTTCACTCAGCTCCCTGCTCTATGCTGTGCAGTATATAACACTGTGTAAAGGGGGTGTGTCCAATACTTTCATTCAGGTTTCAGATTACACTCAGCTCCCTGCTCTATGCTGTGCAGTATATAACACTGTGTAAAGGGGGTGTGTCCATTCCTTCCACTCAGGTTTCAGATTACACTCAGCTCCCTGCTCTATGCTGTGCAGTGTGTGATGTCAGATCAGCTCCCTCTGCCTGCTGGAGCTGAGAAAAAGCCTTTGATCTCTGTGTTTTAGGCACTTCTATTTAATGCAGAGTGTCCCTTATGCAGGTGCTGGATGTTTTAGAGGAAATTTTCAGTCCTCCGCCCCCCCCCCCTCCCCCCCTGATATCCTTCAAAGCCATAATCTTCAGGTGGTGTGGGGGGTTACTACAAGCACTGGACTTGTCATAGGCTCTTGTCAAGTGTGCCAACTATGCCTCTTCTTTCTGCTCCCCTTCTCCATTCATAGAAGCTATACTATAGCTTCCATCAATGAAAATCACTCTATGAATGGAGGACAGATGGATGAATGAAAGGTCCACCTCCTCCATTCATAGACGCTATACTATAGCTTCCATCAATGAAAAGCGCTCTATGAATGGTAGGATGGACCGGTGAATGAAAGGTCCACCTCCTCCATTCATAGAAGCTGTGCTATAGCTTTCATTAATGAAAAGCACTCTATGAATGAAAGACGGACGAGTGAATGAAAGGGCCACCTCCTCCCATTCATAGAAGCTGCACTATAGCCTCCATCAATGAAAAGCACTCTACGAGTGAAGGACAGATGAAATGAATGAAAGGTCCACCTCCCCCATTCATTGAAGCTGTACTATAGCGTCCATCAATGAAAAGCGCTCTATGTATGAACAACAGATGGATGAATGAAAGGTTCACATCCTCCATTCATAGAGTACTTTTGCGTTTCAGGACACTATAGTGCAGCTTATATGAATGGAGGAGGGCGCAGAAAGAAGGGGCATAGTTGGCACTCTTGACGAGAACCTCTGGCAGGTCCAGTGGTCATAATAACCCCCCCAGCACCAGATGATTAATGTTGTGGGGGTACTCAAGGGGGGGGGGGGGCAGAGGACTTCCGATTTCAACTGGGACAACTAGCACCAGCACATAGCACACTTCTGTTAGAACTGTCCCTTGTGCTGATTTTTTTTTTTTGGTACCTAAACATAGGCTCTAAAATATCTGTCGGGTGTTTTTTTTTTTTTAAGTATTCAATATTTAAGAGAGCGCCAACCAAAAAGTCAAAGAGCCTTTTAATAAAGATATTGATTACTATTAATTCTATGAAATATCCAACACGTTTCGAGGGCTCGAGCTCTCCCCTTCTTCAGGCCATTGATGTGATAAACGATAAGGAGGACTGGCAGAATCAGCAGAATTGTCTTCTGCAGGGCAGGGACAAAGGGTTGGGGTAGAAGGTGTGGCTGCCCTGGGCTTGGGGTGTATTGTGGGGATGGGGGGGCACCGTAAGTTCCTTCTAACACAAGGCTGACAGGGGTAGTGGCGAGTAATAGAGGAGTAGTGACGAGTAGTAGAGGAGCAGTGACGAGTAGTAGAGGAGCAGTGACGAGTAGTAGAGGAGTATTGAGGAGTAGTAGAGGAGTAGTGACGAGCAGTAGAGGAGTAGTGACGAGCAGTAGAGGAGTAGTGACGAGCAGTAGAGGAGTAGTGACGAGCAGCAGAGGAGTAGTGACGAGCAGCAGAGGAGTAGTGACGAGTAGTAGAGGAGTAGTGACGAGTAGTAGAGGAGTAGTGACGAGTAGTAGAGGAGTAGTGACGAGTAGTAGAGGAGCAGTGACGAGTAGTAGAGGAGCAGTGACGAGTAGTAGAGGAGCAGTGACGAGTAGTAGAGGAGTATTGAGGAGTAGTAGAGGAGTAGTGACGAGCAGTAGAGGAGTAGTGACGAGCAGTAGAGGAGTAGTGACGAGCAGTAGAGGAGTAGTGACGAGTAGTAGAGGAGTAGTGACGAGTAGTAGAGGAGTAGTGACGAGTAGCAGAGGAGTAGTGACGATGGCATCACTACCTCTGTCAGCCCAGCGCTGGAAGCGGCAAGGAGAGGAGGAAAGAGCCCTGGAGGAGGTGCAAGCTGTGCTCTCTCTCTCCTCTTCCTCATAAGCTCGCACATAATGAAGGATGGGGTGAGAGGTCACAATTTTCCATCTTTTGCCCGAGGCACTGAATGATTTTGTCTCGGCACCGCTATGCTGTATAGATAATATTTGGGATCACTGGGTCAGCGTTCTTTAATTCCAGTGATCCCGCCCTCCCCAAATCCTCGCTATTATTTATAACACCCAAGCCCTGAAGAAGGGTTGAGATCTTTGAGCCCCTGAAACGTGTTTGCATTTTTTCGTGTTGTAATCTTTTAGACCTAACCTGTTTCCAATGCCTTGTTTTTTCGGCCATGTCTGTGGAGGAGGAGGATTTCCATCACACCCTGTCTCAGAGCCGGAGACACAATGGCTCGTTAGTGGTTGGGTAGGTCAAGAATGGGGCATGTCTTCCATCACTGGTGATAATCTCTCTCACATCATGGCAGTAAATCAATATTGCAAAGTCCAAGCTTACAGAACCAGGCCGCCTAACCCCGTTCCCAGTCCTCCTCTATCTGCTTGTAATGATTCGATGCGACGCTCCCTTTCCCATCTGTTAATAAACGCGGAGCCCGGCGCAGATGCCTTCATGGTCGATTTTCCTTTACGAATTGTGAAACGGCAGCAGATAGCGGGGAGGACACAGCCATTAGGCACTAATTATAAGGGGCGTCAAAGAGGGTAAAGCAAAGACCTCTCCTCGCCCCGCTGTGGAGAGAATGGATGGCGCGGGAGCGCACTGTGGTCTGACGATGACCCCGCGACGAGCACCGAGGTACCCCACTGAGTTCAGAAGTGGGCCGGAGGAAAGTACCAGTCAGGGGCTCCCTTTATAGGGTGCCAATATTGGGCAGGTCATTATGTTTATGCCTCTCCGAGGTGCTAAAGTCTGGAATTCCTCGTCGGTCACGGCGCTGGAAAGAGGTTAATAGCGACCATATATCCCCCGTCAGCATCTCTCTTTATGAGCGTGTACGAGGAGGTTAATATCCTTCTGCTGCATGTATGGTGATGTCAGGGGGCCACTAGAAGATTATTGCTTTTATATTGAATAAACAACTCAGCCCCACAGCTTCCGCCCTATGCAGGATTGTTTAAAAAAAAAAAAATTGAGTCCCTTCAGATGGAGGTTGAAAGAATCATTGACATCTATAGAGGAAGGCCTTGTCATCATGTCCTTGTTATAGATTTTCCCTCATTCCATTGTCAGCAGAGTAAGAAGCAAAAGGGAAATCTCACTAATGGAGCTCCAGATAGCAGTAAAAACCCAACAGGAGTTCTAATCCTTTCGCATAGGAGTAGAAATGGAGGGTTGCATCGATCAGTTAGATCTAAGGGTAGGGGCTGGGTACCATCATCCTTTGAAATGGACTATTGGGAAGAAGCACCTGGGGCTGCTCCAAGCATGCCCCTGGTTTGGAGAAAAATTAGGACTATCACGGTACCCATGGATAAGGCAGAGATTGTAATAAAATTAACAATTTATTAAAGAAAAGGACATGGTTAAAATCAATTGTACATACATTAATAAACAGTTCATTACAACTGTACATAGGAGTATAGGTGTGGGGGCAATAGTAACCTATTCCAGTGGTTCAGTTACTTTGAAGTCTGGTGTCTCCTACTCCTGGGGAGGGCGAGTGGTATCCTTGGTCTCTCAGTCATTTGGAGGTCTGGCGTCTCCGCCTTCTAGGAGCCGTGGGTGGTATCCTTTTCCTTTGAAGGGTGGGTAGTTTCCTTGGTTGCTCAGTGATTTGGAAATCTGGTGTTTTCCCTTCCTGGGAGGGGTGAGTGGTATCCTTGGTTTCCAAGTCATTTGGAAGGCTGGGGTCCCTTCTTCCTGGGAATGGTGGATGGTAACCTTAGTTTCCCAGTCTTTTGAAGGCCTGGTGTTCCCCTTTCTGTGAGACTTGGATGGTAACCTTTTCCTGAGAAGGGTAGGTAGTATACGTGGTTGTTCTAGTGTTTCCCCTTCCTGGGAAGGGTGCATGGTATCCTGGGTTGCCCAGTCATTAGGATGGCTGATGTCCCCTTTTCCTGGGGAAGGGGGTAGCATTCTTGGTTGCCCTGTCTACTTTCTCCTCCTTCTGGGATAAGTGGGTGAAATTCCTTGGTTTCCCAGTAATTTAAAGGTTTCCTGTCTTCTAGGAGCAGTGGGAGGCATGCTTGGTTGCCCAATTATTATTTAATTAAGTGTGTTGACTTTTTCCTGGTGGGTGATGGGTGGCATCATTATTTGTCTATTTATTTGGAAGTCTGGTGTCTTCTCTTTCTGGGAAGGATGGGTGGTATCCTTGGTTTTCCAGTCATTTAGAGGGCTGGTATATCCTCTTCCTGGGAGGGGTGTGTGGTATTCTTGGTTTCCCAGTCATTTGGAGTTCTGGTGTCTCCTCTTCCTGAGAAGGACAGATGGTATCCTTGGTTGCCCAGTCATTAGGAGGACTGTTGTCTCCATTTCCTGGGAGGCAGGGTGGAATCCTTGGTTTCTCAGTCATTTGGAGATCTAGTGTCTCCTCTTTCTCGGATGGTTAAGTGGTATCCTTGGTTTCCCAGTCATTTGGAGGTTTCCTGTCTTCTGGGAGGGGTGGTTGACATACTTAGTTGCTCAATTGTATGGAGGTCTTAAAATAATATGGGTGGGTGGCATCCTTAGATGCCCAGTCATCTGCAAGTCTGGTGTCTCCACTTCCTGCAAAAGGCGGGTGGTGTCCTTGGTTTCCCAGTCATTTGGAGGTCTGGGGTCTCCGATTCCTGGAGCTGTGGGTGGTATCCTTTTTTCTGGGAAAGGTAGGTAGTATCTTTGGTTGCTCAGTGATTTGGAGGTCTGGTGTCTCCTCTTCCTAAGAAGGGCAGATGGTATCCTTGGTTGCCCAGTTAGGAGGTCTGTTTTCCACTCTTCCTGGGAGGGGTGGCTGGCGTCCTTAGTTGGCCAGTCATTTGAAAGTTCTGTGTCTCCTCTTTCTGGCCAGTGTAGATTGAATCCTTGGTTACCCAGTCATTTTGAGGTCTGGTGTCTCCTCTTCCTGGGATCGGTGAGTGGTATCCTTGGTTTCCCAGTCATTTGGAGGTCTCCTGTCTTCTGGGAGGTGTGGGCGGCATGCTTGGTCGCCCAATCATTTCGACACCTGGTGACTCCTTTTCCAGGGAGGGGCGAATGGCATCATTAGTTGCCCAGTCATTTGGAAGTCTGGCCCCCCTCTTCGTAAGAATGGCACGTGGAACCTTTGGTTGCTAGCCAGTGGCTGGGCATTGCATGATTGGACTGCGGCAGGGGACAAAGCAGTGCCAAGGGTGGGTATATGTTTGAAACACTGTATCTGGTAAGGTCTGTAATCTCCGCTCTTCTTGTTGTATCTGTTTAGTTGATCCCCATAGACTTCTGATACTGGAGACGCTTGGGATTCGAGGAAAAAAGTTTTGGCTGAAGATGTTCAGATTGTGGCCGGTTGGGATTTAGGCAAGTATGCATCTAGGATGGAGAAAGGTGGGGTACCTTTGATGTGAAATGAACCTCTTATGGCAGGGATGCCTGGAATGATGTAGTACAGTTTTCTAGGTAAAACTGTTAGGGCTGAGCTCAGCCCTTCCTTCTCAAAGCTGGCCTCTCAGCTGTCAGCTAATTGCCAGCTCCCATCTCTCTCCACAGTGACTCACCTGTTGATGATATCCTGCTCGTCAGTCCTGCCTACTTAAGCCGTCCAGTCCAGATGATCTCTGCCTTCGCCTTGGTCACATCTCTAGAGACGTTCTGCTGTGTTCCTGTTAAAGATTTGCTTGGCTGATATTCCTTCTGGCTCCAGATCCTGCTTGCTGTTCTACTACGCTCATCTCTGGCACCCTGACAATTTGGCTTGTCTGACTATCCGTTCCGGTTCCTGAACTCTGGCTATGGTTTTGACTACGCTTACCTTTTTTTTATTATTATACAAGTGTGATTTAACTGTACTTCTGTCTCATTCATGGTTTCTGACAAAAACTGAGCTAATCATACTAAGAGGAGATACATTTCCAGGAATATCTGGGCTTGGCCTCGTCCTCTAGGTCCCAAGGGTCCCCCGCTCGTTGACCTGGTGGGTAGCCCCATTCTGCTTTCACATACCAGTCCAGTTTGACACTGTGCTAAACTGTGGCAACTCTACGCATTGCACATCCTACGCGCCCCCCTCCCTCGACATACAAGACGTGCTTCGCTTACAAGCTGCCGTTTGGTAAAACTTTATCGGGTGGCTTGAATGACAGTGAAGAATAATGGAAGAGATCAAAGTGCCATTAAGTCTTCCCTTCCTCTAATCCACCTCCCTCGCCCCTCCAGGACACAGATTGCCATTCAGGCCCCTCTTCGCCTTTTACTGCCTTAAAAAAATAATTGATAGTTCCCCGCTGTAAGCCAGCCGTGATCGGTGGCTAGTGTAAAGCCCTCGGACATGGTGTGAACGCGGTCAGGAGCTGATAAATCGGCTGAGTCGTGTCTCTCTGTTGTGCTCACAGATCATTCTACTGCTGCAAGGGGTCAACGAGCACAGGAAGGGTTGTCGGTACTTGTAGGCCGGTGCCTAGGGCGGCAGGGTCAAATGGGGGAGCACCAAGATGCAGAATTTACAAACTAAGTAACTATTTTCTTATTTTTGTGCTGTTCTTCTGGGCACCTATGGACCTTTCCGGATAAATGCAGCAAGGGAACCGTGGGGGATGTTTAGAGGAGTCAAAAGGCTTGTTTTAATGCAAGAAACATGAAGCCGAATGAGAGGCCAGATTTCCATCACCGAGTCCCAAGCCACCTCCTCCCCTCGGCGATCGATAGGCACAAGCTTACCGTGACTACTAGTAATCATGACCCTGGCTAGATCTTCTGTTCCTCTCGTTTTGGGCTTGAGGGTTTAACCACTTGTCCACCTACCAAGGTACATTTACAAACGGCATGGTAGCCAAGTGGTTATATCGAGATCATGGCTTCTGCTGCAGCCGGCTTTAAGGCTTTAAGAACCTTCAGAGTCGCCCGACCACTTTTTTGGGGCTCTCAGTGTCATTACTCCAGAAACCCCTGGACTGCGGGAAAATCGCTTGCCCAATGAGAGCAGGAGGAACTTGGGGAACATCCATTCCTTGCTCCCTTCCCTCGACCAATGACTCCGGTGTCACATTTGGCACTTTTCAGGGGGGAGCAGATACCTGTCTAATACAGGTAATTGCTCCCACTTCCATCGATAGATCGCCGCAGATCTACGCCATGCCTGGCCCCTCTCGTCCCCCCTGTCCCCCCAGGTCCCAGAAGACAACCGGGACCAGTCAAGATGTGTAGTGCGACTCAAGCATGTGCAGTAGGGAACCAGGCTGTGAAGCTGCAAGGCTTCACTTTCTGATTCCCTTTACTGAAGATGCCGGCGCCTCCACCCGGGAGCCGAGAGACGGGTCGGCTTCGGGTGAGGACATCGCAGGCGCCCTGGACAGGTAAGTGTCCACATTTTAAAAGTCAGCAGCTGCAGTATTTGTAGCTGCTGACTTTTCTTTTTTTTTTTTTTCGGGCGGAACTCCCCATTAAGGCGTCAGCAGACCAAGACATTTTGGACAGTTTTAACGCTCCCAACTTTCTGGGAACGGTTTGGGGACGGCCCCTTCCTGTTCCAACATGACTGAGCACCAGTGTACAAAGCAAGGTCCATAAAGACATGGATGAGGGAGTTTGGGGTGGAAGAACTTGACTTGGCCTGCACAGAGTCCTGACCTCAACCCGATAGAACACCTTTGAGATGAATTAGAGCGGAGACTGCGAGCCAGGCCTTCTCGTCCAACATCAGTGCCTGACCTCACAAATGCTCCTCTGGAAGAATGGTCAAACCTTCCCATAGACACCCTCCTAAACCTTGTGGATGGCCTTTCCCAGAAGAGTTGAAGCTGTTATAGCTGCAAAGGGGGGGCCAACTCAATATTGAACCCTACGGACTAAGACTGGGATGTCATTAAATTTCATGTGGGTGTAAAGGCAGGTGTCCCAATACTTTTGGTAATATTGTGTGTGTGTATATAAATATATATATATATATATATATATATATATATATATATATAATATAAAATGTTTGTTACTTATTTATATTTATTTTATATTTATTTTTTATATTTATGTATTATTGATGTTATTTATATTAGTTATTTTTATTCATTTTATATTTATTTGTTTAATAACTAATATAAATAAGTAACATCAATAATGCATAAATATTAAATATAACAAAAAAATATAAAATGAATAAAACCAACTAATATAAATAAGTAACATCAATAATAAATAAATAGATATTAAATATAACAAAAAAATATAAAAAAGGATAAAAACAACTAATATAAATAAGTAACATCAATAATACATAAATATTAAATATAACAAAAAAATATAAATTTGTAAAAACAACTAATATAAATAAGTAACATCAATAATACATAAATATTAAATATAACAAAAAAATATAAAATGAATAAAAATATCTATGTATTAATAATAATAATTATTATTATTATTAATATTTATTATTTATTTATATGTATTTATTATTTATATATTCCCTTTAATAAGATATTTGACAGGCGAGGATGCCCAATGTGGATCAGATAAATCAATATGACTACACAGTATAGCTAAAGTGTTTGTTTTTTTTTTGGGTTGTTTTCTTGTATCATGGTGGTGAATAGGAAGAGGGCCAATTCACCTTTATAGATCACCGGACAGACTGTAGGGTACATAGGCCCCCCACCCCCACTCCCACAGCATATTCTGGGGTGTCAGTGGTGCAAAGGAGGCCTGCACCAATCAGCAATGGCAATAGTTTTTGTTTTTTGTTTTTTTAGGCATGGCCCTATGAACTGATGTCCTCTTAGAGAAGACCCAACATGATTCTGTATCTTAGCCATTCATTTAGCCCCTTTGGCCCGGAGCCACCCTTTAACCTCCTCCGATGTAATCGCAATGATGCCTTTTGCACGCCGCGGAAATCGTTTTTTTTTTTTCACCCGCCGTCAGTAAAAGTTGGACGGGTTCAGTCACAGGCGCGTCTGCCGGGTCATTAATCCATCTTCCCGTTTAATCAAATTAAAGGCGAGTGGAGTAATGGAGCGCTCGGGTGGGTATTACTTGTACCGACGTGCCGGGAACAATTTATAGTCGGCAATAAATGGCCGGCGACTACTGACACTTCCTACCGGAGCCTCGAAAAAAAATGGCACAGACAATAAAAATGGAGGCCCGGACCTCCGCCTGTAGCGCAGGACGTTTTTATTGGCCAGTAGAGAAAACTATTATCTGTTGCATCATTTGTTGCTAAGTATTTCAGCTTTTTTTTAGCTTTTCCATTAGCTTCTATTTCTTCTTTTATTATTATTCATTTATTATAAAAAAAATTTTGTTAGGGTAAGGGGTTGGGCTTCAGAGTTGGGGTTAGGGTTGTTTATTATTATTTTATTTTTTATTTTATTTTATTTATACATTTAAAATAAATACACAAATAAAAATCATAAATAAAAAAAGAAATAAATTCAATAAATGAATACATTAATATTAAAGTAACCCGCAATTTTAACCCTTACCCCTTAAAAAATAAAATAATAATAAATAACTAAACACCCTAAATGTTGCATCATTTGTTGCTAAGTATTTCAGCTTTTTTGAGCTTTTCCATTAGCTTTTATTTCTTCTTTTATTATTCATTTATTATAATGTTTTTTTTCGTTAGGGTAAGGGGTTCGAGTTCAGTTTAGGTTAGGCTTCGGAGTTGGGGTTAGGGTTGTTTATTATTATTATTATTTTATTTATTTTTGATTTATTATTACACGATTAATAATAAATGAATACATTTAAAATAAATATACAAAAACCATAAATAAAAAATAAATAAATTCAATAAATAAATACATTAATATTAAAGTAACAATAAATAATGAACCCTTAACTTTAGCCCCTTACCCCTTAAAAAATTAATTGATAATAAATAACTAAACACCCTAACTCTAACACAAAAAAAACTTTTTTATTGTAATTATTATTATTAATAATGTATTTTTTGTTCAAGTTTGGGTGGTGTTGTTTTAGTATTTTTAATAGTAATAATGTATTTAATTTTTTTTTTTAAGATTAGAGGTTAATTATTATTTATTAATGTATTATTACATATTATTAATTTGTTTTACTTATTTATGATGATTTTTTTATTTGTGTATTTATTGATATATAGATAGATTTTATTTTTGCTTTTTTTTTTTTTCATTTTAGCAGAAATTTGCACAAAAAACATGTGCGAATGGTGCGTTTCCATCCATCTCTATGGGGATACAAACACATCAAATAAAGCCCAAATCTAACCGATTCGAGCGACAAAAAAAAGCTCCAGAACTGATTTTTATTTTTTATTTTTTTGCTTTTTTTTTTAGCACAATAAAAACGCATCAGTGTGAAAGCCGCATTGATGAGTCCTGATAGCGCCCACACACACATTTATAATAAATAATCCATTTCTAGCACCAGATCTCCCGTGTAACTCTGAACTGATAACCCTTTCAAGACTTTTAAAGCGCCACCTATGGAGAGTTTTAGGTATCGTAGTTTGGCGTTTGTTCCACGAGCGTGCGCAATTTTAAAGCGTGACATGTTAGGGATCTATTTACTCTGCGCAAATATCACGTGACATAAAAATATGCCACGCCCACCGTTCCGCTTCAGTACCGGGCACTGTCACCCCCTTCCCGCCCAGGACAATTTTCGGCTTTCAGCGTTCTCGCAGTTTGAATGACAAATACACGGTCACACAACACTGTATACATATAAGATTTTAATCATTTTTTTGGAGACAGACAGACAGAGCTTTCCATTGGTGGAAAAAAATGAAAAAATGTTATTGTTTGTTCTGAAATTTTGCAAAAAAATTTATTTTTCTCCTTCACTGATTGGCTGCACCGATGGGCACTGATGAGGAGGCTTCGATGGGAACTGATAGACAGCGCTGGTGGGCACTGGTAGGTGACACTGATGGGCAGTGATGAGGTGGAACTGATGGGCAGTGATGAGGAGACACTGATATAGGGCACTGGTAGGCAGCACTGATGGGCACTGAGAGGTGGCACTGATATAGGGCACTGGTAGGCGGCACTAAAGGTAACACTGATAACTGGTAGCACTAGTAGGCAGCACTGCTGGCCAGTGATGAGGCTGCATTGATGGGTGGCACTGATGAGAACTAATAGGTGGCACTGATGGGCACTGATAGGTGGCACTGATAAGGCTGCACTGATGGGCACTGATGAGGTGGCACTGATGGGCACTGATAGGTGGCACTGATGGGCACTGATAGGCGGCACTGATAAGGCTGCACTGATGGACACTGATAGGCGGCACTGATGGGCACTGAGAGGTGGCACTGATATAGGGCACTGGTAGGCGGCACTGAAGGTAACACTGATAGGCAGCACTAATAGGTAGCACTGATAGGCTGCACTGATGGGCAGTTGGGCACTAGTAGGCAGCACTGCTGGCCACTGATGAGGCTGCATTGATGGGTGGCACTGATGGGCACTGATAGGTGGCACTGATGAGAACTAATAGGTGGCACTACTGGGCACTGAAAGGTGGCACTGATGGGCACTGATAGGCGGCACTGATGAGGTGGCACTGATGGGCACTGATGAGGAGGCTTCGATGGGAACTGATAGACAGCGCTGGTGGGCACTGGTAGGTGACAATGATGGGCAGTGATGAGGTGGAACTGATGGGCACGGATGAGGAGACATTGATATAGGGCACTGGTAGGCGGCACTGATATAGGGCACTGGTAGGCGGCACTGATGAACACTGATAGGTGGCACTGATATAGGGCACTAGTAGGCGGCACTGAAGGTAACACTGATAGGCTGCACTGATGGGCAGTTGGGCACTAGTAGGCAGCACTGCTGGCCAGTGATGAGGCTGCATTGATGGGTGGCACTGATGGGCACTGATAGGTGGCACTGATGAGAATTAATAGGTGGCACTGATGGGCACTGATAGGCGGCACTGATAAGGCTGCACTGTTGGGCACTGATGAGGTGGCACTGATGGGCACTGATGAGGTGGCACTGATGGGCACTGATGAGGTGGCACTGATAGGCACTGATAGGTGGCACTGATGGGCACTGATAGGCGGCGCTGATGGGCACTGATAGGTGGCGCTGATGGGCACTGAGAGGTGGCACTGATATAGGGCACTGGTAGGCGGCACTGAAGGTTACACTGATAGGCAGCACTAATAGGTAGCACTGATAGGCTGCACTGATGGGCAGTTGGGCACTAGTAGGCAGCACTTCTGGCCACTGATGAGGCTGCATTGATGGGTGGCACTAATGGACACTGATAAGGCGGCACTGATGGGCACTGATGAGGCTGCAGTGATTATCAGTGTAAATGTCCCCTTTCACCCTTGCTAGCTACCGGTTGTGATTGGCCCTTTCCCCGATCTGTGATTGGCCCTTTCCCCGATCTGTGATTGGCCCTTTCCCCCGATCGTTGATCAGCTCTGTGTGTGGGGGATGGGGGGGATCTGGGAGGGAGTACACGGCCATCTTTTGTCTGTAGTGCGGTCGGGAAGAGGTTAATCTCTCGGGGGGGGTTTTGATTAATCGATCATTTTGGGGGTTCTTCTGAGTCATTTTCTGGCACAGCCATGTTTTATTTTCCATGTGGGAGAGGAACGTCCGGATTGGCCGGCGCTGGAGGCGTTTGGACCTTGGTGGACATGAAGGGGTTAACTCCGCCCATTTACGCCGCAGAATCGGCTTTCTTGCCGACTTGCATTTTTTTGAATTTTTATTTTTTTCTGTAGAGAGTCGGGAGAAGAAAAGCGATTTGTAATCCTTCCTGAGAGAGAAAAGAAGAAAATTCCCCGGAGGGGGAGAAGCGAGGAGCGCGGCGAGGAGCGGCCGATCGTATCCGCGGTTATTAGCCGGCGGACAATCCCATAAATATCCCCCCCCCCCCTTTTATTTATTTTTATTTTTTTGTGTCACCTTTTTATATTGTTACATTTTTTATTTTTTTGCGTTTTCCGGAGACTTTTCTTCTTTTCTTCTCTTCTAGCGTCCTTGCTGGAGGGCCGCCCCGACACACAGGAATATTCCGCGCCGTAATTACTCGCCGTCCTTCTTCTCTTCCTCTCTGTGCTTTGCATTCATTTAAAAAAACTTACTTGAACGGCGAGAAATGCTGCGGAGAGAGAGAGAGAGAGAGGAGGTTATCCTTGGATGGGGGAGGGGCTGATGTTCTCATTTAGCAAACATCGCCTGAGAGCATGTGGGCAACGCGCTTCGCTATCCTTGGACTGGGCAAGGCTAGGCAACTACACACATCACCTGGTTTTTAAATGAGATCTAAAGGCTGATGACCTATGTATACAAGTTTGACGCAAATCAGCCCCTGCCTGCTGTCTTGTGACTTTGTTACAAAGTTACAATGTACAGTCTGCGTGATCATTGGGGGAATGATAATTGACCCCTTTGACATAGACAAGGTCAGGTGAGTAAAATTAGACTTCCTGCACACCATGCAGGGGCAACGGAGCCCGCATGCCCCTGTGACGCGTTTTAGGGCTGGCCTATGTGCAGGAAATGCGCAGACCCTGACCCCCCTTTTTTTTTTTTTTTTTTACAAAATTACATCACAGCAGTATGCAAACGCGTAGGAGGTGCCATTGGGGGTTGCTAAAGGTCAACGCATTTCATGGTGTGGGTGTAAGGCAGCCCATTCATTTCAATGGGGCGCCCTACACGCAGAAAACGCGCCAAAGAAGTCCCCGGGCCCTTCTGCAAAATCGCACCGCAAACAGAACGCAGAATGAAAACGCATGCATTAGGAAAATTCGTGGGGGGTGCCATTAAGAATTAATGCTACTGCCGTGCAACTGCTAGGGATCGACGCGTTTCAGTGCATCACGTGTAAGGCAGCCCGTTAATTTCAATGGGGCGCCCTAGGTGCAGAAAAAGGTGCAAAAGAAGTCCCCGACCCCCCCCCCCCTATGCCAAATGGCGCTGAACCACAAGGCAGAATGAAAATGCATCCATTAGGAAAATTCGTGGGGGGGTGCTATTAAGTATTAATGCCACTGCCGTGCAACTGCTAAGGATCGACGCGTTTCAGTGCGTCACGTGTAAGGCAGCCCGTTCATTTCAATGGGGCGCCCTAGGAGCAGAAAACGCGCCAAAGAAGTCCCCGGGCCCTTCTGCAGAATCGCACCGCAACCAGAACGCAGAATGAAAACGCATGCAAAGCAAAATGCGCGGGGTCGTGCCATTAAGAATGATTGCCACTGCTAAGGGGGCGACGCGTTTCCGTGCGTCACGTGTAAGGCAGCCCGTTCATTTCAATGAGACGCCCTAGGCGCAGAAAAAGGTGCCCAAGAAGTCCCTGACCCTCCCCATATGCTAAATGGTGCCGAACCACAAGGCAGAACGAAAACGCATGCGTTAGCAAATGCATGGAAGTCCCATTAAGATTTCTTTAAGGGCAACGCGTTTCAAAATCCGAAAATTCAAAAGAATAACGAACTAATAATTACTAACTATTAAATTATAGGTATTGGAATTTCCTTTCAAATTTGGCTGTTAGTGAACGTAACGAATACGAATTTATCCGAAGTTTGCGAATTATCCGAAATAACGAATGTCGCATCTAAACGAATGGAACCGAACAAATGTAATAATAAATAATAAAACGTATTTATTATTAATGATTAGTTACGTTCCATTCGTTTAGATGCGGCATTCGTTGTTTTGGATAATTCGCAAACTTTGGATAAATTCGTATTCGCCACGTTCACTAGAATCTAAACGAATGGAACGTAACAAATTAAATAATAATAAATAATAATAAATAATAAATAACAAAAGTACTAATGATAAAAACTTTTTATTATTATTATATTGTAACGTTCCATTCGTTTGGATTCTAGTGAACATGGCGAATACAAATTTATCCGAAGTTACGAATTATCCAAAACAACGAATTATCCAAAACAACTTTACTGCTTGACACAAATCAGCCCCTGCCTGCTGTCTCTCATCTTACTACAAAGTTACGATGTACAGTCTGAGTGACCACTGGGGGGGGGGGGGCGGGGAGGAGACTGAAGTAGGTGATGGTAAACTTCCCGGGACACATCTGGAAGTACAGAAGCTTCTGCTTTTCTCTGTCGCAGGACAGCCAACATAACCCTAACCGCGGGGATCGGCTACAATTTTCCAACCCAGACAGTTCAATTCGATGCAGAATTTCTGCCCCCGGAGCCCCTGAAGGATCTTGTTGATTTTTTCCATATGCACCGGACATAAGGAGAGTTCCCACGGTCTGATCGGCGGTTGACGGGTCACGTGATGCGTTTTTTTTTTCTGTGTCTTCCAGCTGCTGCAGGTTGGCAGTTTATAGATCTGGATGTCGGTGGCAGCGGCGTGGCGCGCGCCGATCCCATGGAAATAATTTTGCGGTCGGAGGCAAATCATCCGCCGTCCTGGTAATGTGATGTCATCCGCCGTCCCTTGCCAACGACGAGCGCCGCCAACGACCTTTTGGCGCGGCGGTTTTCGCGGGTTTCCGTCCCCCTGACAGGCCTGCGGGGGGTTTATACAAAGCGGGTTTAGTGGCGGCTTCGAGGCCTCGCCGTTTCCTACGCTGAGCCGCTTGTTCATGTATTATCCTCGTTGTCAGTCCCTTAACGTGGCCATTAATTCTGCAGATATTAGCAATTCGCGGCCCTAAATGGCGACTCGTTGCGAGGACTCTGCGCCGGTATTGTCCGTCCCCCCCCCCCCCCCCCCCCGCTGAAGCGCATAATTTAAGGCTTTTGAAGATAAATTTCTTCCCCCTGGTGGTCTGCCCCGCGCGCATCTGATTATCAGGACTGAAATATTAAGTGCGCCGCGCTTCACCGCGCCGGCCCTCAAATCCGCTTTTTTTTTTTTTTTTTTTAAGGGGGAACTTTTTAGGGTGGAAATGTCGCGCTCTGTGCTGCTGATTACTGTGACATCATTAATGCGACCTTCATAACTGAGACGCCATCGCTGATCCCCTCCTGAACACACCTGCCTCTATCTATTGGTCGCCAATACCGTTCCCCCCCCCACCCCCCTTAGAGCCGAGATCTCCAAACTGCGGCCCCAGGGCC
The DNA here is from genome assembly GCA_037952925.1 of Lithobates clamitans. Classification (NCBI taxonomy): domain Eukaryota; kingdom Metazoa; phylum Chordata; class Amphibia; order Anura; family Ranidae; genus Lithobates; species Lithobates clamitans. The sequence goes on from JBBGZY010003664.1 coordinate 61,826, forward strand.
AGATCCGGCCCACTACAAGATTGCATCCGACCCGCACCTACGACTAGATGAGGGGGCTCTGATAAGGACTCTGATGTAAGGGAGGACTCTGATTTTATGGGGACTCTGATGAGGACGCTAAGGAGGACGCTGATGTAACGAGTGGACGTTGATGTAGGGGGGGGGATGCTGATGTAAGAGGGGATTCAAATGAGGACGCTGATGTTAAAGGGGCCTCTGATAAGGATGCTGATGTAAAAGGGGACTCTAATGAGGATCCTGATGAGGACGCTGATGTAAGGGGGGATTCTGAGGATGCTGATGTAAGGGGAGGATGCTGATGTAAAAGGGGACTCTAATGAGGACGCTGATGTAAGAGGGGGACCCTGATGTAAAAGGGGGTTCTGAGGACGCTGATGTAAGAAGGGACTCTGAGGAGGATGCTGATGTAAAAGGAAACCCTGATAAGGGGAGGACGCTGATGTAAGAGGGGACTCTGAGGACGCTGATGTAAAAGGGGGTTCTGAGGACGCTTCTCTATGAGGGGACTCTGAGGACGCTGATGTAAGAGGGGACACTCATGTAAGAGTGGACACTGGGGACGCTGATGTAAGAGGGGACTCTGAGGACGCTGATGTAAGAGGGGACTCTGAGGATGCTGATGTAAGAGGGGACTCTGAGGACGCTGATGTAAGAGGGGACTCTGAGGACGCTGATGTAAGAGGGGACTCTGAGGACGCTGATGTAAGAGGGGACTCTGAGGACGCTGATGTAAGAGGGGACTCTGGGGACGCTGATGTAAGAGGGGACTCTGGGGACGCTGATGTAAGGGGGGATTCTGAGGATGCTGATGTAAGGGGAGGATGCTGATGTAAAAGGGGACTCTAATGAGGACGCTGATGTAAGAGGGGGACCCTGATGTAAAAGGGGGTTCTGAGGACGCTGATGTAAGAAGGGACTCTGAGGAGGATGCTGATGTAAAAGGAAACCCTGATAAGGGGGGGACGCTGATGTAAGAGGGGATTCTGAGGACGCTGATGTAAGAGGGGACTCTGAGGACGCTGATGTAAGAGGGGACTCTGGGGACGCTGATGTAAGAGGGGACTCTGGGGACGCTGATGTAAGAGGGGACTCTGGGGACGCTGATGTAAGAGGGGACTCTGAGGACGCTGATGTAAGAGGGGACTCTGAGGACGCTGATGTAAGAGGGGACTCTGAGGATGCTGATGTAAGAGGGGACTCTGAGGACGCTGATGTAAGAGGGGACTCTGAGGACGCTGATGTAAGAGGGGACTCTGAGGACGCTGATGTAAGAGGGGACTCTGAGGACGCTGATGTAAGAGGGGACTCTGGGGACGCTGATGTAAGAGGGGACTCTGGGGACGCTGATGTAAGGGGGGATTCTGAGGATGCTGATGTAAGGGGAGGATGCTGATGTAAAAGGGGACTCTAATGAGGACGCTGATGTAAGAGGGGGACCCTGATGTAAAAGGGGGTTCTGAGGACGCTGATGTAAGAAGGGACTCTGAGGAGGATGCTGATGTAAAAGGAAACCCTGATAAGGGGGGGACGCTGATGTAAGAGGGGATTCTGAGGACGCTGATGTAAGAGGGGACTCTGAGGACGCTGATGTAAAAGGGGGTTCTGAGGACGCTTCTCTATGAGGGGACTCTGAGGACGCTGATGTAAGAGGGGACACTCATGTAAGAGTGGACACTGGGGACGCTGATGTAAGAGGGGACTCTGAGGACGCTGATGTATGAGGAGACTCTGAGGACGCTGATGTAAGAGGGGACTCTGAGGACGCTGATGTAAGAGGGGACTCTGAGGACACTGATGTAAGAGGGGACTCTGAGGACGCTGATGTAAGAGGGGACTCTGAGGACGCTGATGTAAGAGGGGACTCTGAGGAAGCTGATGTAAGAGGGGACACTGGGGACGCTGATGTAAGAGGGGACTCTGGGGCTGGCTTTCATTCGTTGACCCCCCCCCCCCAGCCAGCATGCAGCCAGTGAAGTCAGATGAATGTGAAGACTCGGGTAGTTTCCTGTTTATCTGCAGCACCTAGAAGACCCGACCTCTCCCGTCGCCATGTGACTGGGTGAAGGACGCATCTGTCAGGACGCGGTGGAATATTTGGCCCCGCCGATCTACGCAGATAGTTTCCTATTTTCACATTTTCCGCTCGGCAGCGCCATTCCCATTCCGCTCTTATCTCCCAGATGCCGTAAATTGTCAAAAAAAAAAAAAAATTGCTGTTGACGGACTCTATAATGGGAGCGGCGCTAATAGAGAGATAAGTGGCCACCGCCGCCTCGGAAATCTATCATTTTATATAAATACCTTCAAATAGGAAATGGAAAGCAGGTGAGACGCATCTGACATTTCCCGGGCTGGAACGCCAACAGCTCGCCGCGTATTCAAATCGCATTTCCAGATACTCTGATTGCCCGCGCGCCGCGCTATCCTGAATAAAGAAACGCCATAATGGGGATGTGAGCCGTGAGCGATAAGACGCAATGATCGGAATTTATCTGAAGAGGCCGAGTCATACCCGGGGTCAGATCTCGGGAGCGAGGAAAGTGATTTCTGATTCAAGTCATAAGAATCGCGCCGTTGCCGGAGCTCGTGGTTTTCCTTAGAGTCCTCCTTCACCTGGCGCTGATTCTGTCATTTTTACCATTTTTTGGTTTTTGGAGTTTATGGTATAAAAAAGGTTTATGGCCTCCTAAAAAGGTTTATGGCCTCCTGACCTTCACACTTATAGGAGGGTGGTGGGCATCCCATTCCAAAACCATGGCCATTTATTATAGTGTTGTCTCCTTCCACCCATGACCATTAATATTAGGTTGCCCCTCTCCATCGATGGCCATTGATATGGAGTTCCCCTCCCTAATGCCCATCAATATGGAGTTGGCCCTCTCCTCACATGGTGATTATTATGGAGTTTGCCCCCTCCACCCATGAGCATTAATCCTTCTCATAGCCGATAATGTGGAATTGCCCCCAACCGCAGTGCCTCTTAATATGGAGTTAACCCCCTTGGCCATTATCATTGAGTTGGGCCCCTCCATCCATGAAACTCCAGTGCCTCTTAATATGGAGTTTTCCCCCCTCTCCCCTTGCCCATTACTGTTGAATTGGCCCCTTCCATCCATGGCCATTAATATAGAGTTGCCCCATCCATCCCATGGTCATTATTATAGAGTTGTTCCTTCCACCCATGGCTATTAGATTTGAGCTGTCCCTCTTCTCCCTTGACCAATAATATTGAGTTGTACCCCCTTCCCCCCTGACCATTATTATGGAGTTGGTTCCTTCCAACCATGGCCATTAAAGTTGAGTTCTGTCTTCTCGCTTGACCAATAATTTTGAGTTGGCCCCCTCCATCCATGGCAATTAATATGGAGTTGCCCTCTTCCCTCCATGGCCATTGATATAGAGTATCCCTCTTCCCTCCATGGTCATTAATATAGAGTTGCCCACTCCTTCCATGGTCATTATTATGGAGTTGCCCACCCCCTCCATGGTCATTAATATGGAGTTGCCCTCTTCCCTTTTTGGTCATTAATATGAAGTTGCCCTCTTCCCTCCATGGTCATTAATATGGAGTTGCCCTCTTCCCTCCATGGTCATTAATATGGAGTTTCCCTCTCCTTCCATGGTCATTAATATGGAGTTGCCCACTCCTTCCATGGTCATTAATAAGGAGTTGCCCACCCCCTCCATGGTCATTAATATGGAGTTGCTCTCTTCCCTCCATGGTCATTAATATGGAGTTGCTCTCTTCCCTCCATGGTCATTAATATGGAGTTGCCCTCTTCCCTCCATGGTCATTAATATGGAGTTGCCCTCTTCCCTCCATGGTCATTAATATGGAGTTGCCCTCTTCCCTCCATGGTCATTAATATGGAGTTGCTCTCTTCCCTCCATGGTCATTAATATGGAGTTGCTCTCTTCCCTCCATGGTCATTAATATGGAGTTGCTCTCTTCCCTCCATGGTCATTAATATGGAGTTGCCCTCCTCCCTCCATGGTCATTAATATGGAGTTGCCCACTCCCTCCATGGTCATTAATATGGAGTTGCTCTCTTCCCTCCATGGTCATTAATATGGAGTTGCCCTCTTCCCTCCATGGTCATTAATATGGAGTTGCTCTCTTCCCTCCATGGTCAATAATATGGAGTTGCCCTCTTCCCTCCATGGTCAATAATATGGAGTTGCCCTCTTCCCTCCATGGTCAATAATATGGAGTTGCCCTCCTCCCTCCATGGTCATTAATATGGATTTGCCCTCTTCCCTCCATGGTCATTAATATGGAGTTGCCCTCTTTTCTCCATGGTCATTAATATGGAGTTGCCCTCTTCCCTCCATGGTCAATAATATGGAGTTGCCCTCTTCCCTCCATGGTCAATAATATGGAGTTGCCCTCTTCCCTCCATGGTCATTAATATGGAGTTGCCCTCTTCCCTCCATGGTCATTAATATGGAGTTGCCCTCTTCCCTCCATGGTCATTAATATGAAGTTGCCCTCCTCCCTCCATGGTCATTAATATGGAGTTGCCCTCTTCCCTCCATGGCCATTATTATAGAGTTGGTTCCTTCCAACCGTGGCTATTAAAGTTGAGTTGTCTCACTCTTCCCTTGACCAATAATATTGAGTTGTACCCCCTCCATACATGGCTATTAATATTGAGTTGCTCCCCTCCCCCTGGCCATTATTATGGAGTTGGTTCCTTCCAACCATGGCAATTAGAGTTGAGTTGTCCCTCTCCTCCCTTGACCAGTATTATTAAGTTGCCCCCCCCATCCATGGCCATTAATATGAAGTTGAACTCTTCCACCATGGTCAATAATATTGAGTTGCCCTCTCCATCCATGGTCATTATTATGGTGTTGGGTCCTTCCACCCATAACTATTATGCCCCGTACACACGATCGCACATTCCGACAACAAAATCCATCGGATTTTTTCCGATGGATGTTGGCTCAAACTTGTCTTGCATACACACTGTCACCCAAAGTTGGTCGGAAATTCCGAGCGTCAAGAACGTGGTGACGTACAACATGTACGAAGAGCCGAGAAAAATTAAGTTCAATAGCCAGTGCTGTTCTTCTGCTTGATTCCGAGCATGCGTGGCACTTTGTGTGTCGGAATTGTCTACACACAATCGGAATTTACGCGAATGGATTTGTTGTCGGAAAATTGTAGAGCCAGCTCTCAAACTTTGTGTGTTGGAAATTCCGATGGAAAAAGTCCGATGGAGCCCACATGTGGTCCGAATTTCCGACAATAAGCTCCGATCGCACATTTTCCGTCGGAAAGTCCGATCGTGTGTACAAGGCATTAGAGTTCAGTTGTCTCTCTCCTCCCTTGACCAATAATATTGAGCTGGCCCCCTCCATTCATGGCCATTAATAAAGAGTTGCTCCCTTCCAATCGCAATGAATATGGAGTGTCTTCTACACCCATTACCATTATTATGGTATTGCCCGCTATCCCCCAATGCCTCTTAATATGGAGTTACCCCCTTTCCCCTTGGCCATTAACATCAGACAGGCATTCATTATTGTGACCAGGGGCTTCATGAGTGGTCTCATTATTAGGGGCTGGGTTTGGGGAGGTCACTCTAAATGAGCGGGTTGTGGCATACGGTTGGTGCGCTAAAAGACCAAATCCAGGAAACTTAAAAATTCTCCCTTGCAGTGGGGCTGCAACCATTGAAGACTAAGGGGCATAGAGAAGCAAATTTACTTACCTAATAATCCTCCACACTGTTAGACCAGTCCCCGCAGTGTCTTCTCCAGCAGTCTAAGGTCCTGACATCATCAAGACCAACCAAGGGTCCATTCCCTGCATTGAACACGACAAAGCTGAGGGACAGTCCACTGCCAGAGCATGGGGGGGAAGCAGAGGGTCAGGTAAGTAAAGGTGCTTTTTGCAGCCCCTAGATGAGGGTCTCCAAACTTTCTAAACTAAGGGCCAGTTTGCTGTCCTCAAGACTTTAGGAGGACCAGGCTGTGGCCATTGGGAGTAGAAATGCCCCAACGTCAGTGGTAAAAAAAAATAGTGCCCCATTGTTTCAGTGGAAGTAATTGTGCTCCATCTTTGGTTTAATTGGGATGACTTGCACCCCATCATTGATGTCATTGGGCCCCATCGTTGGTGTAATTGGGAGGTATTGCACCCCATTGTTGATGTCATTGGGCCCCATTGTTGCTGTCAATGAGAAGAACTGTGTGCTTTCTTTGAGGTCAATGGGCCCCATCATTGGTGTCAATAGGAGAAATTGCGCCCCATCATTGATGTCATTGGGCCCCATCGTTGGTGTCAATGGGAAGAATTGTGCCCCATCATTGATGTCATTGGACGCTGTTGTTGGTGTCTTTGTGAGGAATTGAACCTCGTCATTGATGTCATTGGGCCCCAATACATATATACAAAACCCATTTGGCAGGTGGAGCCTCACCCCATATATGAATTGCCCGGAGTTCACCTTTAATCCTCCATCTTGGATAATGACAACTAATAATTTCGCTCCATCTGCCAGCCATGCACAGGACAGGATACAGAAGAGGAGCATCAGCCACCTGTGAGCACTTGTAGATAATGACTTGTGTCAGCTGCCGCAAAGAGGCCCTGTCTCTCTCTCTCTCTCTCTCTCTCTCTCGCTCGCTTTTCACTTTAGCCTCCCCGAAGTTCGGTGTCTGCCTGTCTGACTTCCTCACCGATGATCAGACTGAGCAATTTTACTGTAATTGTCTCCAAACATTCCCCATTATCTTATCACAAACTGACACACAATGAAATTTCCATCTGCTCGCAGCTCTGCCGGGATAAAAGCCTCATTTCAGATCGGGTTATTTTTGGTTTAACTTTTTTTTTTTTTTGACTGCTGCTGTTTTTTTTATAATTTTTTTTTTTTTTTCCTGTAGTTTCAGGATCACGGAGGGGTGAGGTATTGCTACTTATAGTGTGCCTTTGGTGCACAATAAAAAATAATACAAATTATCTATCTATCTATCTATCTATCTATCTATCTATCTATCTATCTATCTATCTATCTATCTATCTATCTATCTATCTATATACAGTGGGGACGGAAAGTATTCAGACCCCCTTACATTTTTCACTCTTTGTTATATTGCAGCCATTTCCTAAACTCTTAAGTTCATTTTTTTCCTCATTAATGTACACACAGCCCCCCATATTGTACACACAGCCCCCCATATTGTACACACAGCCCCCCATATTGTACACACAGCACCCCATATTGTACACACATCTCCTCATATTGTACACACAGAACCCCATATTGTACACACAGCACCCCATATTGTACACACAGCCCCTCATATTGTACACACAGCACCCCATATTGTACACACAGCACCCCATATTGTACACACAGCACCCCATATTGTACACACAGCACCTCATATTGTACACACAGCACCCCATATTGTACACACAGCACCCCATATTGTACACACAGCACCTCATATTGTACACACAGCACCCCATATTGTACACACAGCACCCCATATTGTACACACAGCACCCCATATTGTACACACAGCCCCCCATATTGTACACACAGCACCCCATATTGTACACACAGCTCCCCATATTGTACACACAGCACCCCCTATTGTACACACAGCACCCCATATTGTACACACAGCACCCCATATTGTACACAGCCCCCATATTGTACACACAGCCCCCCATATTGTACACACAGCACCCCATATTGTACACACAGCACCTCATATTGTACACACAGCACCTCATATTGTACACACAGCTCCCCATATTGTACACACAGCACCCCATATTGTACACACAGCCCCCCATATTGTACACACAGCCCCCCCATATTGTACACACAGCCCCCCCATATTGTACACACAGCCCCCATATTGTACACACAGCACCTCATATTGACAGAAAAACACAGAATTGTTGACATTTTTGCAGATTTATTAAAAAAGAAAAACTGAAATATCACATGCTCCTAAGTATTCAGACCCTTTGCTGTGACACTCATATATATAACTCAGGTGCTGTCCATTTCTTCTGATCATCCTTGAGATGGTTCTACACCTTCATTTGAGTCCAGCTGTGTTTGATTATACTGATTGGACTTGATTAGGAAAGCCACACACCTGTCTATATAAGACCTTACAGCTCACAGTGCATGTCAGAGCAAATGAGAATCGTGAGGTCAAAGGAACTGCCTGAAGAGCTCAGAGACAGAATTGTGGCAAGGCACAGATCTGGCCAAGGTTACAAAAAAAATTTCTGCTGCACTTAAGGTTCCTAAGAGCACAGTGGCCTCCATAATCCTTAAATGGAAGACGTTTGGGACGACCAGAACCCTTCCTAGAGCTGGTCTTCCAGCTTAACTGAGCTATCGGGGAGAAGAGCCTTGGTGAGAGAGGTAAAGAAGAACCCAAAGATCACTGTGGCTGAGCTCCAGAGATGCAGTCGGGAGATGGGAGAAAGTTGTAGAAAGTCAACCATCACTGCAGCCCTCCACCAGTCGGGGCTTTATGGCAGAGTGGCCCGATGGAAGCCTCTCCTCAGTGCAAGACACATGAAAGCCACATGGAGTTTGCTAAAAAACACCTGAAGGACTCCAAGATGGTGAGAAATAAGATTCTCTGGTCTGATGAGACCAAGATAGAACTTTTTGGCCTTAATTCTAAGCGGTATGTGTGGAGAAAACCAGGCACTGCTCATCACCTGTCCAATACAGTCCCAACAGTGAAGCATGGTGGTGGCAGCATCATGCTGTGGGGTGTTTTTCAGCTGCAGGGACAGGACGACTGGTTGCAATCGAGGGAAAGATGAATGCGGCCAAGTACAGGGATATCCTGGACGAAAACCTTCTCCAGTGTGCTCAGGACCTCAGACTGGGCCGAAGGTTTACCTTCCAACAAAACAATGAGCCAGAGCCCTGACTTAAACCCAATTGAGCATCTCTGGAGAGACCTAAAAATGGCCGTCCACCAACATTTACCATCCAACCTGACAGAACTGGAGAGGATCTGCAAGGAGGAATGGCAGAGGATCCCCAAATCCAGGTGTGAAAAACTTGTTGCATCTTTCCCAAAAAGACTCATCAAAAGGGGCTTCTACTAAATACTGAGCAAAGGGTCTGAATACTTAGGACCATGTGATATTTCAGTTTTTCTTTTTTAATAAATCTGCAAAAATGTCAACAATTCTGTGTTTTTCTGTCAATATGAGGTGCTGTGTGTACATTATAGGGGGCTGTGTGTACAATATGGGGTGCTGTGTGTACAATATGGGGTGCTGTGTGTACAATATGGGGTGCTGTGTGTACAATATGGGGGCTGTGTGTACAATATGGGGTGCTGTGTGTACAATATGGGGTGCTGTGTGTACAATATGGGGTGCTGTGTGTACAATATGGGGCTCTGTGTGTACAATATGGGGTGCTGTGTGTACAATATGGGGTGCTGTGTGTACAATATGGGGTGTTGTGTGTACAATATGGGGTGTTGTGTGTACAATATGGGGTTCTGTGTGTACAATATGGGGTGCTGTGTGTACATTATGGGGTGCTGTGTGTACAATATGGGGGGCTGTGTGTACAATATGGGGGGCTGTGTGTACATTATGGGGTGCTGTGTGTACAATATGAGGTGCTGTGTGTACAATATGGGGTGCTGTGTGTACAAATGGGGTGCTGTGTGTACAATATGGGGTGCTGTGTGTACAATATGAGGTGCTGTGTGTACAATATGGGGTGCTGTGTGTACAATATGGGGTGCTGTGTGTACAATATGGGGGGCTGTGTGTACAATATGGGGTGCTGTGTGTACAATATGGGGGGCTGTGTGTACAATATGGGGTGATGTGTGTACAATATGGGGTGCTGTGTGTACAATATGGGGTGCTGTGTGTACAATATGGGGTGCTGTGTGTACAATATGGGGTGCTGTGTGTACATTCATGAGGAAAAAAATGAACTTAAATGATTTTAGCAAATGGCTGCAATATAACAAAGAGTGAAAATTTTAAGGGGGTCTGAATACTTTCCGTCCCCACTGTATATGTATATATATATAGAGAGAGAGAGAGAGAGAGAGAGAGAGAGAGAGAGAGAATATTTTATTAAATAATATTTCAAGTTATTTCTTTTTACTTGACCTCCAGAAGATTTTACCCTCTTTGTGATCAGGCCATTACTTTTAAATGGTAATTACGCGATCATACAACAGTGCACCCCAAAAAAATTTTTTTCACACAAATAGATCTTTCTTTTAGGATTTATTATTATTTGTTTTTTTTTTTGCAATATAAACAAAAAATACTGAAAATGTTTTTTTAAAAATTAAAATTTTTCTTCATACATTTCATAAACCCAGCGGTCACTGGGGGGCGCACCAGAGTGCTTGTGCGATGCAGGCCATTATTATGGAGTTGCCCGCTCCCCCATGGCCATTGTAATAGGCTTGCACCACATCCCTTATCCATTAATATGTGGTCCCCCCCCCTCTCTCCCTCTCCCCCTCCCCATGGCTACTGATAAGGAGTTGCTCCCCCCGCTATGGACATTAATATGGAGTTTCTCCTTACCCCCTCGGCCATTAAGAAGGAGTTGCCCCCCTCCCTCATAGGCTTTAATATGTACTTCCCTTCTCCCCCCAATGGTCATTAGTATGGAGTTGCCCTCCCCCCCTCATGGCCCCATGGTCATTAATGTGGAGTTGCCCTCGCCCCCCCCCCCCCATGGTCATTAATATGTAGTTGCCCCCCCATGGTCATTCATATGGAGTTGCCCCCCCATAGTCAATAATATGTAGTTCCCCTCTCACCCCCCCATGGTCTTTAATATGGTGTTGCCCTCTCCCCCCATGGTCTTAAATATAGAGTTGCCCTCTCCCCCCATGGTCTTTAATATAGAGTTGCCCTCTCCCCCCATTGCCTTTTAATATGGAGTTGCCCCCCCCCCCACCCATGGCCTTTAATAGTGAGTTGACCTCCCCCCCTCCCCCCCCATGGCTTTTAATATGGAGTCCCCCCCCCTCCCATGGTCTTTAATATGGAGTTGACCCCCCCCATGGCTTTTAATATAGAGTCCCCCCCCCTTCCATGGTCATTAATATGGAGTTTCTCCTTCTCCCCCCAGCCCCCATGGCCTTTAATATGAAGTTGCCCCCTTTGCAGCCCCAACATGCAGTATGTTGTACTCAGTTCTTCTGGGAAGGCTTGCCACAAGACTTTGGAGGGTGTTTGTGGGAATTTGTGCCCATTTGTGAGGTCAGATACTGATGTTGGATGAGAAGACCTGGCTCACCGTTGGCATTTCAATTCATCCCAAAGGTGTTCAGTAGAGATGAGATCAGGGCTCTGTACAGGATGCGCAAATTCCTCCACCCCAAACTGGTCACACCATGTTTTTATGGAACGGGCTTTTTACACATGGGGGACAGTCATGGGTGGAAAAGAAAAGGGTCTTCACCAAACTTACCACCACAAGGTTGGACAGCAGAATTGCCTACAATGTCTTTGTATGTTATAGTATTACCAGGACCCTTCACTGGAGACCCCTCAACCCCATCCTTCGCAGGCGTTCTTTACATAATTTTGGCCATTTAATGTCATGTTAGTGTATAATATCAAAGCTTTAAGGTTTGATGACTTTGTGAGAGCCCCAAACTGACCACCATGTGCCAATCGTCAGATGCCGCAGTTCCCCTTCTGCCCACAAGAGGCAGACGGAGCGTTCCCCCAAACCAGGCATGTGTAAAGCTTGAGAACTGAAGAGCGATTTGAATATTTATATATTTTGAAAAGACGATAATTTCAAAAGCTCCTAAATGCCAATATTTCCACAAGGAAAAAAAAATCTTGCAGAAAATGACATAAAAACAGTAGGATTCGGAGCCCGACTTAACAAGCCCGCTAATTAAACATCTCCCTCCAAACCATTAGAAAAAAAATTGTCAGAATATATCTCTTCCTCAATAGTCGGTTGAAAGGCTTGTTCATAATTAAGATGCTATTCACTGAGTACACGGAGGGGGGAGGGGGGGGGGGAGATGCAGCGTGTGGGGATTTTGGCTGCTTTTCTAAATCGGAATATTTGGGTAGATTCAGGTCATGTACGTGAGATGGGTTCAACCCTCGCTGCTTACCGATCGACTGTCTGCATGAAAGACCGAAATTGGAGGCAGATCTTTGGGCATTGGGGCCCCCTATTTATCAATATAGGGCCCTCTGAGTCTGTACACCCGCTGTGCCCATTATGAGGGGTTCCCACCATCCCTGTGCTGAGTTCCCGGGTCTGTACACCCGCTGTGCCCATTATGAGGGGTTCCCACCATCCCTGTGCTGAGTTCCTGGGTCTGTACACCCGCTGTGTCCATTATGAGGGGTTCCCACCATCCCTGTGCTGAGTTCCCGGGTCTGTACACCCGCTGTGCCTATTATGAGGGGTTCCCACCATCCCTGTGCTGAGTTCCCGGGTCTGTACACCCGCTGTGCCCATTATGAGGGGTTCTCACCATCCCTGTGCTGAGTTCCCGGGTCTGTACACCCACTGTGCCCATTATGAGGGGTTCTTACCATCCCTGTGCTGAGTTCCCAGGTCTGTACACCCGCTGTGCCCATTATGAGGGGTTCTCACCATGCCTGTGCTGAGTTCCCAGGTCTGTACACCCGCTGTGCCCATTATGAGGGGTTCCCACCATCCCTGTGCTGAGTTCCCAGGTCTGTACACCCGCTGTGCCCATTATGAGGGGTTCTCACCATCCCTGTGCTGAGTTCCCAGGTCTGTACACCCGCTGTGCCCATTATGAGGGGTTCTCACCATCCCTGTGCTGAGTTCCCGGGTCTGTACACCCACTGTGCCCATTATGAGGGGTTCTTACCATCCCTGTGCTGAGTTCCCGGGTCTGTACACCCGCTGTGCCTATTATGAGGGGTTCCCACCATCCCTGTGCTGAGTTCTCGGGTCTGTACACCTGCTGTGCCCATTATGAGGGGTTCTCACCATCCCTGTGCTGAGTTCCCGGGTCTGTACACCCGCTGTGCCCATTATGAGGGGTTCTCACCATCCCTGTGCCGAGTTCCCGGGTCTGTACACCCGCTGTGCCCATTATGAGGGGTTCCCACCATCCCTGTGCTGAGTTCCTGGGTCTGTACACCCGCTGTGCCCATTATGAGGGGCTCTCACCATCCCTGTGCTGAGTTCCTGGGTCTGTACACCCACTGTGCCCATTATGAGGGGTTCCCACCATCCCTGTGCTGAGTTCCCGGGTCTGTACACCCGCTGTGCCCATTATGAGGGGTTCCCACCATCCCTGTGCTGAGTTCCCAGGTCTGTACACCCGCTGTGCCCATTATGAGGGGTTCCCACCATCCCTGTGCTGAGTTCCCAGGTCTGTACACCCACTGTGCCCATTATGAGGAGTTCTCACCATCCCTGTGCTGAGTTCCTGGGTCTGTACACCCGCTGTGCCCATTATGAGGGGTTCTCACCATCCCTGTGCTAAGTTCCCGGGTCTGTACACCCGCTGTGCCCATTATGAGGGGTTCCCACCATCCCTGTGCTGAGTTCCCGGGTCTGTACACCCGCTGTGCCCATTATGAGGGGTTCCCACCATCCCTGTGCTGAGTTCCCGGGTCTGTACACCCGCTGTGCCCATTATGAGGGGTTCCTACCATCCCTGTGCTGAGTTCCCGGGTCTGTACACCCAATGTGCCCATTATGAGGGGTTCTCACCATCCCTGTGCTGAGTTCCGGGGTCTGTACACCCGCTGTGCCCATTATGAGGGGTTCCCACCATCCCTGTGCTGAGTTCCCTGGTCTGTACACCCGCTGTGCCCATTATAAGGGGTTCCCACCATCCCTGTGCTGAGTTCCTGGGTCTGTACACCCACTGTGCCCATTATGAGGGGTTCCCACCATCCCTGTGCTGAGTTCCCGGGTCTGCGTGAGACTGTTGCTGGAATGCGGGTCAAATCAAGTGTTCTCTTTCCGCTTCCTCTACAGGTCGAATGTAATTAGTTCTTAAAAAAATAGGATAGTTCAGGAAAATACCACATTATGGCCCCTAGATGGAGCTTAGGATTATAGTAAAAACACTGATCCTCTGCTCCATCTAGTGGCCATAATGCAATATTTTCCCGATCCACGCAATTTTTTATCAATGTAAAACCTTTGACCTGTAGAGGAAATAGGATAACATTCTGTTTTGCCCCATTCGCACAGACAAATCTACCAGCAGTCCCACTGGATGAATAGATGCAAGTATTTTTTATTTTATTTATTTTTTTTTTTTCATGAATAGGAAACTAAGAATCGTTTGTAGACAAGAGGAGGAGAAGAATAAAATCTCTGTGACAGAAGAAAATGTCTATTGTTTTTATACTGCATGTATTCCTGAATCCTGACTCTGTTCTGGAATGACACTTTTAAAATCCTCCCAGTTCAGCGCAGCAGATAATTTTGGCTGCGTCTAGCGGGCGGCCAGTCCATCCCAGAAAGGTTTTGGGTAATAGAGGCGCCGCACGGGTCCCGGTGAAAATAGCGATCGTCTTTAATGACCCGTGCGAATAAGAACTCGTCTGTGTTTCTCCCTGCAAAATATCATAACGTTGGACACATTCATAAAAGATTACACGAGGGTGGAAGCGGCAAATGTGCAGGAGGCGTGCAGGGGCCCGCCGTGTTATGTATTCTGCAGAGCGCCGCCAAAAAAATCGCTTCCTCTGCGAGGGAAAGGCGGGCCCCCGTCTTCTAAGCAGCGCAACACTGCCGTGCTGAAAATATCATTTCACTACATCTGCTTTTTGTGAATTTATTTATTTTACTTTTTTAATTTATTTATTTTACTTTACTTTTAGTAATCTAGGAAAAGGAGGGTTAGTGTTGGGGTTAGAGGGAGGGTTGGTGTTGGAGGAAAGGCCTTTAGTAATATAGTGTGTGTATATACTGTATGTGTGTGTGCGTAATAAATAAATACAAATATTTATATATATATATATATATATATATATATATATATATATATATATATATATATATATATATTATATTATATTATATTATTATATATAATTTAATTAATATAATATTATTATATATATATATATATATATATATATATATATATATATATATATATATATATATATATATATATATATTGATATATATATATTGATATATATATATATATATATATATATATATATATATATATATATATAGGTAATAATAATAATATATATATATTATAATAATAATTATATATATAATAATAATATATATTATATATAATATATATATTATAATATTATTATATATATAATAATAATAATAATATATATATATATATATATATAGGTATATTTTTTTTTTTTCAGCAGAGACCCTAGACTAGACCACAGAGGTGATCACAGACGATCCGGTCTCCAGTCACCTCTATTGTAAGCTGGCGCAACCGCCAGATCAAGAGCCACCAGGGGTAGTGTTAGTGTTGGGGTTAAAAGTTAGTGTGAGGATTACAAAGAGTGTGAGTGACATGTTGTGATTACAGGAAAGGGTTGGTGTTGGGGTCAGAGGGAGGATTTGTGTTTGGAGCCAGAGGGAGGGATGGTGTTGGAGTCAGAGGGAGGGTTAGTGTTGGGGTTAGAGGGAATGTTGGTGTTTGGGTTAGAAGGGGGGTTGGTGTTTGGGTTAGAGGGAGAGTTGGTGTTAGGGCCAGAGGGAGGGATGGTGTTAGGGCCAGATGAAGGGTTAGTGTTGGGGTTAGAGGGAGGCATGGTGTTAGGGCCAGATGAAGGGTTGGTGTTAGGGCCAGATGAAGGGATGGTGTTGGGGTCAGAGGGAGGGTTAGTGTTGGGGTTAGAAGGGAATGTTAGTGTTTGGGTTAGAGGGAGGGTAAGTTTTAGGGTTAGAGGGAGGGTTGGTGTTGGGGCCAGAGGGAGGGATGGTGTTAGGGCCAAAGGGAGGGATGGTGTTGGGGCCAGATGGAGGGTTGGTGTTAGGGTTAGAGGTAGGGTTGGTGTTAGAGTTACAGAGGGGGTTAGTGTGGGGATTACTGAGAGGGTAAGTGTTATATTTATAGAAAGGGTTAGGGTTAGAGGAAGGAATGGTTTTAGGGTTACAGGGAGGGTAAGTGTGAGGGTTACAGAGAGGTTAAATGTTTTGGTTAGGGCCAGAGGGAGGGATGATGTTAGGGACAGAGGGATTGTTGGTGTTGGGGCCAGAGGGAGGGTTGGTGTTAGGGGTAGAGAGAGTGTTGGTGTTGGGGTAAGAGGGAGCGTTGGTGTTGGGGTAAGAGGGAGGGTTGGTGTTGGGCTAAGAGGGAGGGTTGGTGTTGGGGTAAGAGGAAGGTTTGGTGTTAGGGCCAATGGAAGGGTTGGTGTTAGGGCCAATGGAAGGGTTGGTGTTAGGGCCAGAGAGAGGGTTGGTGTTAGGGCCAGAGGGAGGGTTGGTGTTGGGGTAAGAGGAAGGGTTGGTGTTGGGGTAAGAGGAAGGGTTGGTGTTAGGGCCAATGGAAGGGTTGGTGTTAGGGCCAATGGAAGGGTTGGTGTTAGGGCCGGAGAGAGGGTTCGTGTTAGGGCCAGAGGGAGTGTTGGTGTTAGGGCCAGAGGGAGTGTTGGTGTTGGGGGTAAGAGGGAGTGTTGGTGTTGGGGGTAAGAGGGAGTGTTGGTATTGGGGGTAGGAGGGTTAGTGTTGGGGTTAGAGGGAGGGTTGGTGTTGGGGTTAAAGGAAGGGTTGTTGTTGGGGTTAGAGGAAGGGTTGGTGTTGGTGTTAGAGGGAGGGTTGGTGTTGATGTTAGAGGGAGGGTTGGTGTTGGGGTTAGAGGAAGGGTTGGTGTTAGGGTTACAGAGGGGGTTAATGCGGTGGTTCCTAAGAGGGTAAGTGTATTTATAGAAAGTATTAGGGTTAGAGGAAGGAATGGTTTTAAGGTTACAGGGAGGGTAAGTGTAAGGTTTTAAAGAAGGGTTAGTGTGAGGGTTACAGAGAGGTTGTGTTTTGTTTACAGAAAGTGTTAGGGTTAGAGCAGTGGTTCTCAACTCCAGTCCTCGGGACCCACCAACAGGCCAGATTTTAAGTATTACCTTGGGGAGTTGCAGACTAGAATACTGCAATCACTGAGCAGCAAGTGATATCACCTGTGATGTATTTCAGCTATCTTGCAAACCTGGCCTGTTGGTGGGTCCTGAGGACTGGAGTTGAGAACCACTGGGTTAGAGGAAGGATTGGCGTTAGGGTTATAGGGAGGGTTAGTGTGAAGGTTACAAAGGGCGTAAGTGTTGTGACTAAAGAAAGTGTTAGGGTTAGAGTTAAAGGGAGGGTTAGTGTGCGAGTTACGGAGAGGATAAGTGTTGAGATTATAGAATGGATTAGGTTTGGAGGGAGGGTTGGTATGAACATTTCAGGGAGGTGTTAGTATGAGTGTTAGAAAGGGCTTGTGCTGGTGGTTACAGAAAGAGTTAGTGTTGATATTATGGGGAGGGTTAATGTTGGGGTCACAGAGAGGGTTATTGTAGGGGGATATAATGAGGGTTAGTACTAGGATTACTAGGAGGGTTAGTGTTGGGGTTACAGGGAGAGATGGTGTTGGGGTTACCAGGAGGGTTAGTATTAGATTTACTGTATTCTAAAACCTACTAACACCACCTCTCCTGAGATTGACAATAATTGTACCAGTAGGATGGATTGGACACTTCCATCTAGGACTAGCTGGCGCTCCTCAACCCATCTGTCCCTTTTCTTTTTCTCAGTGTTTTATCAATTCCTGTTATGCTCTGTTCATGTAGACTCAAAGTGGAGGACCAGTGAGTGCTAAGGTAGAACCACAGAGTCTGCAGCTCTGTCTGAACACCTGTGCTGACCAGGGAGGGGGGAGAAGGGAGGGGGTGGTGAAGCCATGGCAAGCTGGTTGGGCTACTTTTTAAAGTGAACCTGTTCTTTGTCCTTTCAGTTGTTTCAGTCAGACAAACAGAACTTTAATGCAGGCAGTGCCTACTGTGCCATCTCTTTAGATAACCCATAGTGCTCTGAGAGCCCTTTGTCATGTAATAAATGTTTCCTAGAAAATATAATATTTTAAAAATAACATTCAAATAAATAAATAGGCAATTGCCCTAAATCCATTGCAGCTTCCTTTCTGGGTGTATTTAGAAAGCCAAATTAGAATTCCAAGAAAGAGACAGGTTTGTTTTTTTAAGGGTGAGTCCGGCAGGTTATTTATTTCCCCAGATTTAGGGCGGGAGGGTTATGGGAGAGATTGCGGGCCTGAAACACCAACAACCCCCATAAGTAAACTGTCTGAGGTTTCTTTTTTTCTGTGATCTGCTGTGAGCCGGGATTGAGACAATAAGGCTTTTAAAAGTACATTATACAAATTAATGGTGCTGAAATTATTTATTGTAGTGATACCCCGTATTATAGGAGAGCTATTATCCAGATCCACTTTATTGTCCGCTGTACAGGGAAATATATCTCAGATCTGACAGCTATTTAATTGTAGAAAAATAATGGAGCTTTTATTATATTTGTTGGGTCGGGGCCACGGTTTACCGTACATTGCCATGTTTTAAGACTTTTACCTACTCCAGCCAAAACCGCTTTCGAAGATAGAGGATTCCTTTGGCCATCTTGGCAGGGCAGCAACAGTGAGTGACCTGTCTCCACCTAGGTGGGCTGTGTTGAATAAGGTGTAGTTTTATTGTTCCACCACAGCCTATGAAAGTGTACTTTTTTTAATGTTTTGGATGAAGTGAAGAAGGACTGGAACCCCTGTTAGGTTTTTATTGCTGTTTCCCCCACTGGGGACCCTCTCTTATTGTCTGGTGACCATTATCCCGAGTTAATTTTAAAAAAAGGGGGGGGAGGGGTCCAAAATGTTACCATTGTCACCTGAACAGTGATAGAGGGGAAGTAGCCATTCTGCACTCAACCAAAAGCAAAACCTGAGAGGTTTTAGCCATTCTGCACTCAACCAAAGGCAAAACCTGAAGGGTTTTAGCCATTCCACACTCTACCAAAAACAAAAACTGAAAAGTAGCCATTTCGCACTCAACCAAAAGCAAAACCTTGAAGGGTTTTAGCCATTCCTCACTCAACCAAAAACATAAACTGAAGGGTTTTAGCCATTCCACACTCTACCAAAAACAAAAACTGAAGGGTTTTAGCCATTCCACACTATACCAAAAACAAAAACTGAGAAGTAGCCATTCCGTACTCAACCAAAAGCAAAACCTTGAAAGGTTTTAGCCATTCCTCACTCAACCAAAAGCAAAACCTGAAGAGTTTTAGCTATTCCTCACTCAACCAAAAACATAAACTGAAGGATTTTAGCCATTCTGCACTCAACCAAAAACAAAACCTGAAGGGTTTTAGCCATTCCACACTATACCAAAAACAGAAAACTGAGAATTAGCCATTCCGTACTCAACCAAAAGCAAAACCTTGAAGGGTTTTAGCCATTCCTCACTCAACCAAAAACAAAAACTGAAGGGTTTTAGCTATTCCTCACTCAACCAAAAACAAAAACTGAAGGGTTTTAGCCATTCTACACTCTACCAAAAACAAAAACCGAGAAGTAGCCATTCCTCACTCAACCAAAAGCAAAACCTGAAGAGTTTTAGCTATTCCTCACTCAACCAAAAACATAAACTGAAGGATTTTAGCCATTCTGCACTCAACCAAAAACAAAACCTGAAGGGTTTTAGCCATTCCACACTATACCAAAAACAGAAAACTGAGAATTAGCCATTCCGTACTCAACCAAAAGCAAAACCTTGAAGGGTTTTAGCCATTCCTCACTCAACCAAAAACAAAAACTGAAGGGTTTTAGCCATTCTACACTCTACCAAAAACAAAAACCGAGAAGTAGCCATTCCGTACTCAACCAAAAGCAAAACCTGAAGGGTTTTAGCCATTCCTCACTCAACCAAAAACATAAACTGAAGGGTTTTAGCCATTCCACACTCTACCAAAAACTGAGAAGTAGCCATTCTGCACTCAACCAAAGGCAAAACCTGAAGGGTTTTAGCCATTCCACACTATACCAAAAACAAAAACTGAAGGGTTTTTTCTATTCCTCACATTACCAAAAATAAGAGCTGAAGGAAATTAGCCATTCCTCACTCAACCAAAAACATAAACTGAAGGGTTTTTTCTATTCCTCACGTTACCAAAAATAAGAGCTGAAGGAAATTAGCCATTCCTCACTCAACCAAAAACATAAACTGAAGGGTTTTAGCCATTCCGCACTATACCAAAAATAAAAACTGAGAAGTAGCCATTCCGCATTCAACCAAAAGCAAAACCTGAAGGGTTTTAGCCATTCCTTACTACTAAAAACATAAACTGAAGGGTTTTAGTCATTCTGCTCTCTACCAAAAACAAAAACTGAAGGGTTTTATCCATTCCTTACTTAACCAAAAACAAAAACTGAAAGGTTTTAGCCATTCCCCGCTTTACTAAAAACATATCCCAAAGAGAAATTTTGATGGCTGTTTAGGATGGTACCACATCCATAAAGACAATATACTGCAAGGAAACCTGAAAAGTTGGACTTTACTGGTACTAGAAAGGAACGACCACATAAGATTTATAAAAAGTCTATTTTATTACAAACATTTTTTAATGTTTTGTAATAAAATAGACTGTTTATAAATCTTATGTAATCGCTCCTTTCTGGTACCAGTAAAGTCCTACTTTCAGGTCTCCTTACAGTATACTTTACCAAAAACCAAAGGTTTTTTGACATTCTGCACCCTATCAAAAGCAAAAATGGATGAGTTTTATCTACTCTTTACCAAAAACCAAAACGGAAGGGTTTCAGCCGTTCCTCACTTTACCAAAAACAAAAACCGAAGGGTTTTAGACATCTTACACTCTACCAAAAGCAAAAACCGAAGGGTTTTAAACATTCCGCACTCTACCAAAAGCAAAAACTGAAGGGTTTTATTCACGCCTCACTTTACCAAAAACAAAAACTGAAGGGCTTTTCTCATTCACTCTACCAAAAGCAAAAAAGCGTTGTCATTTAGAATGACTTGAAAATTAAGAATTTTTCAATGTTGGGTCATGCCCTGTATGAAAGAAAATAGTGTCAATCTTCACTTACCCTCCACATTCCAGCACCTTCCAACTCGGTCAAGCGCCGGTGGACCTCATAAGGGCAGAACAACAGCCATATCTTCTGCCCACATCTGTGAAGCCCAGGCGGTCATGTACACTTCCTTATGGGGTGCTTCATCGCACAGGCTGGGCTCCCGGTATTCCAGGACTTAGTGGTCATTACGTGAATGCCACTCAGTCCTGAAAGAAAGACTGCCTTCCCACCTCCCTGCCGCTGGAAGTAACGTTTATCAAAATGGCAAGACTTCAAGAAAAAAAGGTATGTATAGGGGTTTGGAAAAAAATACCAGTAGGGGGCTGATGGCGGCCAGGAGGCAAGGGGACTTGGACCATGAATAATTTTACCTCTTTTAGCCAATGACTATAATTTATTTGTAGGAAAAGTCCCAATAACTCACCTGAAACCATGGTCATGTGCCAGTCCACTGGACTCTTCTTTCTTTTAGTTTGTAGTGTGGTGAGGTTCTTTTGAATTTCTACATTACTCCTGAACCCTGCCCTTTGACTACCAGAAGAGTCTATTACAGGGGTCCCCACAGGGTCTTGAACATGTCAAGCAGTGGGATTGTGATGTGAGGATCAGCAACAAGACCGGTTGGTGGACCTGGACTTCAGCTTCTGG
Organism: Lithobates clamitans; assembly: GCA_037952925.1. Lineage (NCBI taxonomy): Eukaryota > Metazoa > Chordata > Amphibia > Anura > Ranidae > Lithobates > Lithobates clamitans. The sequence goes on from JBBGZY010003664.1 coordinate 83,576, forward strand.
TCTTCTTGCTGATCCTCCCATTACAATCCCGCTGCTTGAAGCCTTCAAGACTTGATAGACCTGAACTTCCACACTTGGAAGGGAGGGACGCTGTGGGGGGGTCGCATGGTGATGAATATTGGTTGTTTTTTGTTTTTTCTTTTTTAATATTTGGTAGGTGTTGGTGAGTGGGAATTTTCTGACCAAAGTTTTAATGGCCTTGTTCGTTTGCTGAGGTGGAAAACCAGTCAAAACTTTTTTTCTTTTTTTTCGGGAGGGATTAGACGCCATATCAGTAAAAAAAAAATTATTAATTATTTTTATAGTAGGGGACCTATGGCATCCTTGAAATTTTTATTCACTTCGCCCATTTATTGTGTTATCACTGGGACAGGAAGTGATTGGAAATCTCTCCAGCAAGGCTATAGACAGCAATGAACACCCTGTAGAACTTCATACCCACTCTGTCCAAAACGGGAAAAAAATTTGTGAGGTATTGCACCTAAACTGGAGTCGCGTGGTAATTTTCAGGCTGCCGTATCCTTAGATTAATCTTTAATTTTCAAAAATTCAACACAGCTGAACATAGCACCTAGGCATACAAATGAACCTCTTCAAAAGGAGCAAATAATTCTGGGTAAATGGCAGTTTTGTGTGTAAATGGTACTGAGAACGAGGGTTGTGCTGGCTCTTCAGGTCTTGTGCTGCCCTCGTTTCTCATTAGTTTTTAAACCTTTCTAAGTAATTCTGGCAAATCCTCAGGAAAAGTTTCAAACAAAGCAGTGAGAACAAAGTCAAAGTCTGGTGACCCATATGTACTGGCGACCTTGCCATGCCACCCGCAGGCACACATGGCATGGGCGATATCTCAAATTCACCATACAAACGCACAGATGAAAGATACTTGTGTCTGATGTATTTTTAATGCTCCTTTTGCCCAAAGGCCTCTCGGAGAATTCAACGCCCCCCCCCCCGGCAGGCGAGTAGTTAACATGTTTCGGGCCCCAGGTGCTTCTCTCTCTCCTCCATCTGCCAGCTCCGGGACTTGGGCACGTGCCGGGCATGGCTCTGAACGTCTCTGAGAAGCCAAGTCTGTCTCTGAATATTTCATAAGGATAAATTCTCTCCCGCCGCATGCACTCCGCTGCCGTGCAAGAGCTTTAAAGATGCCACTTGTGTTGCCACCGCGCTCAGCTGACATAATTTAACCCTTGTTCTCAGGTACGTGCTATCTTACCTATGAATTATTAACAGGTCTGATTCATTTCCATTGAGTTTGCAGAGGGAAACAGGTGAAGGAATCACAGTCTTTGCGTATTAATAGCCAAGGCACTTGCCGCTGGATGTTATAATGTAAGCATAGGCACGCAGTCCTCTTACTATCCCTTTGTGGAAAGCTGAAAACACATGCTTGCCTATTCTATCTGTAAAGGGGTGATAGGTTCACTTTACGTGAATAACAGCTGTTGTGTTGGGCGGTAATGTGGTCGTGTGGGAGTTGGTTCTGCTAGGTGATGTAAGAGGCTCTTGAGATTTAGCGTGGCCATCAGGTTTGGGTACTAGGGAACTGGAGCCAGGAATTGTTCAGAATGGACACTTGGTGGTCATAAGTTACATCTGTTGTGGGTACTATGCTAGTTTAGCTAGAAAATGTTCACAATGGACATTCGGTGGTCATACATTGCATCTGTTTTGGGTACTAGGGCATTGGAGCCAGGAAGTGTTTAGAATGGACACTTGGTGGCCATACATTGCATCTGTTTTGGGGACTAGGACATTGGACCCCAAGAATGTTCAGAGTGGGACATTCGGTGGTCATACATTGCATCTGTTGTAGATACTAGAGCATTGGAGGCAAGCAGTATTCAAAATGGACATTTGGTGGTCATATGTTGCATTAGGCTATGTGTAGGCATGCAGTCCTTTTACTGCCCCTTAGCGATAAGCTGAAAACACAAGCTGGTCCATTCTATCTGTAAAGGGGTGACAGCTTCACTTTTTTTACATGGATGACAGCTGCGTTGGGCGGTAATGTTGTTGTGAGGGAGCTGGTTCTGCTAGTTGATGTAAGAGGCTCTTGAGATTTAGCTTGGCCATCAGGTTTGGGTACTAGGGCATTGGAGCCAGGAAATGTTCAGAATGGACGTTTGGTGGTCATACGCTGCTTATGTTTTGGGTACTAGGGCACTGAAGCCAGGAAGTGTTTAGAATGGACACTTGGTGGTCATAGGTTTCATCTGTTTGGGTACTAGGGCATTGGAGCCAGGAGATGTTCAGTATGGATACTTGGTGGCCATACGTTGCATCTGTTGTGGGTACTAGGGCATTGAAGCCAGGAAGTGTTCAGAATGGACACTTGGTAGTCATAGGTTGCATCTGTTTGGGTACTAGGACATTGGAGCCAGGAAATGATCAGTATGGACACGTGGTGGTCATACGTTGCATCTGTTGGGGGTACTAGGGCATTGGAGCCAGGAAGTGTTCAGAATGGACATTTGGTGGTCATATGTTGGGCTCTGTGTAGGCATGCAGTCCTCTTACTGTCCCTTTGTGGTAGAATAGGGATATCAGATGATGATGATGAGCGTGATTTATTAGTCCATACCTAGAAGAAGTATGCAAGTAAGGAGTTCTGAATTCCCTAGCTGCATGATTTTTCCAGGCCTGTGGCTCAGAGATGGACTGAACTTGAGCATAGAGATGACCGGGAAATGTGTTTTCTCAAAGAGCTCCCCAATGGCAGCATCCAAATTTCTCTCTACAGGTCCCCTTTCACCATTATAATACTGGACTTACCCTATCAGATCAGTGCTAAGCCAGGAGTGCCACGCCTCTGGAGAACCTGCTCTATGGAGACCTCCACCTTGGGTTCCTGACTCTGAACACCCGCTGTACCTTCAATAAGAGGCTCCCACAACAACTGCTGAAATTTTGTACATTTTGTTTTATGGAGACTGCAGGGAGAGGTGTGGGAATACCCCAAGGTGGGAAGAAATAGAACTAGGAACAGTGACAAAAGATCTCCCCAGTGGAATCCTCAAATCAGTGGCGGAACTACCAAGGTCGTAAGGATCAAACTTGTGACTGGGCCCTGGGATTCCGCCACTGTGGGGTGGGCCTAAGATAGCAGGAAGGGGGCCTGCTACAGAAAATGTGAAAGGGTCCTGCTACATGACCTTTAATAAAGGACCCCGTGATCAGTGGGAAGCCTCCCGGGCTCCGAGGGAAGGGTCCCAGACTCAGAGGGAAGAGCCCTGGAACCAGTGGGTCAGGGGGACCCTTCATGTTTTTTTGCACCAGGGCCCTTCAGGTTCTAGTTGTGCCTCTGCCTCAAATATAGACAGAAACCAAGGGTTGGACAATCCCATTATACTCAACCTTTAGTTTCTAAAATTGATTTGGATGGATTGAATTGTCTATTGGCTGACAGAGCATGCTGGGAACTCTAGTTCAATGGTATGAATGGTATTAAGAACTGAAGATAACATTTCAAAAGATATAAGGGATTATGTAATCTGTGCTTGTGACAATCGCCGAAAGCCAGGGACAGGTTGGCAAAGTCTAAAGGCTTGGGTAGCATGAGGTGCCAAGAGCCGGTGGGCACCAAAGTCCCTTTTGTGCTGCACAGAAAGTCGTGGAGCCTTTTGCAGATGTGTCGGAGCTGAGGATGTTGTGATCGCTTCTTAGAAAAATGAAAGGACAGAGAATGTGACACAAGGAGGCACCAGCTTTCATCTCGCCAGTGTTTGATGCCTCTCTGGTTATAAATATGTATAACTGGCTAAGCCCGCTTTCATGAAACAGCTTTGTGTACACAGACGTGGGTTATTTGGGATTTTGCAGCTGCTTCAGCACATCCTGGCACGGCAGCGGTACCAAGGAATATGATACACAGGGCAGTGCCAGGTCCGGGCCACCAGCTGTCCCCGATTTCCAGGGATAATTTCAGGTTTGATTACATGTCCCTGGAAATACATAGCTCCTTTCTAATGTCCTAGAATTTTTTTGGCCTTTTTGTTGCATTACATAAAAGATCGCAACAAATGCTTTAAATGTAAAGGATAAGTCAACTTTTGAAAAACATTACTAACCACTTTAAGATTGTCTGTCTGAAAAATGAAGCATGTTTGCATGTAATATTTTACTTATTTTCCTTTCTTTTACTGTCCTATTAGAGGAGTCATTAGGGACCCATTCAGACTTTGGCGTCCCGGTGCATTGTGTTAATGCGTGTGTTTTGATAATTTAAAAACAAAGATTTGGGGGGCACACCCTAAAAAAATGCATTAAAGATGGTGCAGCCATAAGACCGTACAAACAGAACCAAAGATTACAGCGCACACACCCTAAAATGCCATTGAACTCCTACAAGGCTATTTAAAACACCTGAGCATTTTCAGAAAATATGGGGATTTAGTTGCACCATATGGCCATATAGTGCTACGCCCACTACTATGTCAAAGTACCCCATTATCAATGGGTCCTACGCTATCCATAGAATGGAAGATCCATGGGAGAAATACACTCCTCTATAAAGAGTTGGTGACTAGAGACATTCTAGAGGAGTTGTTGGTGACTGGGGACATTCTGATTAGTTGTTGGTGACTGGGGACATTCTGGAGAGGAGTTGGTGACTGGAGACGTTCTAGAGAAGTTGTTGGTGCCATTCTGAGCGGTTGTTGGTGACTGGGGACGTTCTAGAGGAGTTGGTGACATTATGATTGGTTGTTGGTGACTGGGGACATTCTGGAGAGGAGTTGGTGATTGGGGACGTTCTAGAGGAGTTGTTGGTGACATTCTGAGGGTTTGTTGGTGACATTCTGAGGGTTTGTTGGTGACTGGGGACATTCTGAGGAGGAGTTGGTGACTGGGGACATTCTGAGGATGAGTTGGTGACTGGGGATGTTCTAGAGGATTTGGTGACATTCTGAGGGGTTGTTGGTGACTGGGGACATCCGGAGGAGGAGTTAGTGACTGGGGACATTCTGAGGGGATGTTGGTGACTGGGGACATTCTGAAGAGGAGTTGGTGACTGGGGACATTCTGAAGAGGAGTTGGTGACTCGGGACATTCTGAGGAGTTGGTGACTGGGGACATTCTGAGGGGATGATGGTGACTGGGGACATTCTGAAGAGGAGTTGGTGACTGGGGACATTCGGAGGAGGAGTTGGTGACTGGGGACATTCTGAGGGGATGATGGTGACTGGGGACATTCTGAAGAGGAGTTGGTGACTGGGGACATTCTGAAGAGGAGTTGGTGACTGGGGACATTCGGAGGAGGAGTTGGTGACTCGGGACATTCTGAAGAGGAGTTGGTGACTGGGGACATTCGGAGGAGGAGTTGGTGACTCGGGACATTCTGAAGAGGAGTTGGTGACTGGGGACATTCGGAGGAGGAGTTGGTGACTCGGGACATTCTGAAGAGGAGTTGGTGACTGGGGACATTCGGAGGAGGAGTTGGTGACTCGGGACATTCTGAGGAGTTGGTGACTGGGGACATTCTAGAGGAGTTGTTCGTGACATTCTGAGGGGTTGTTGGTGACTGGGGACATTCTGAAGAGGAGTTGGTGACTGGGGACATTCTGAGGGGATGTTGCTGACTGGGGACATTCTGAAGAGGAGTTGGTGACTGGGGACATTCTGAGGGGATGATGGTGACTGGGGACATTCTGAAGAGGAGTTGGTGACTGGGGACATTCTGAGGGGATGTTGGTGACTGCGGACATTCTGAAGAAGAGTTGGTGACTGGGGACATTCTAGAGGAGTTGTTGGTGACTGGGGACATTCGGAGGAGGAGTTGTTGGTGACTGGGGACATTCGGAGGAGTTGTTGGTGACTGAGGACATTCGGAGGAGGAGTTGTTTGTGACATTCTGAGGGGATGTTGGTGACTGGGGATATGCTATAGGGTTTGTTGGTGACTGGGGAAATACTTCAGGAGTCCGTCATAAGCTTGAGACACATTACATGAGTTCACTGCTTTTTACAAGGCAAAAAGGAAACACAGATTACTGTATGCCGGGGCCACGAGGTTAAGATAAAATATGCCAGAGGTCTGTAGGTTGGGCAGCGGGGGAATTTAGAACATGTACAAAGAGCAACCAACATTGTGAATTAATGAAAATTGCTGCAATTGAACCCCAACCGTAATACAAAATGGACCTAAATTATAAATCTTGGACTCTTGATGAATTTTCTGACATCCAATCACTTCTGTTCAGGGTTCGCCCCGCAATTTAGGGATGAGTGGTATTACGGGCTCCGGTGTCGAAGCGTTTCATGATTAGAATGTAGAAAAATGACATTAGGAGCAAATCAAATGAGAGAGAAAAAAAATGTTCTTTGTCCAAATTGAAATAATATTTGGAGGTCACATTGAAGTGCTATTACTTGCACACAATTACAGGCGGGCTTTTTTAGACGGTTAAGAAATGCCTCTTTGACTTCCTGAATTCCGCATCTTTATGGTGCATTTACATGAGAGTCTCAAGGAGACAAAGAGGAGGGAAGAGAGACTGGAACCCAGAGAGAAAGATAGAAGAAATGATTAAAACTGAGGCTGTCATAGTTTTTTTGTTTTTTTTTTTTTAATCTCTTTTATTAATTTTTTTTATATACAGAAAAAACAAAACACAGAGCGGCAGAGAACCCTCGCAGGGGCCATTCCTCAAAATTGAGGCAAAATTGAAAAGCGAGCGTGTAACAACAACGTAGTGCTTATTGTAGTGCGTGACTCCCTGCAACAAAGTAGATAAGGATTAGACCCAAATGGAAGCGCATGAAATCTGACAACCGCAATCGATTGTCTAGCTATCGAGGGCTATCCACCCAACAGGACCAAACCTTTCGAAAATTTTTGGACACCCTCTGTTCCGATAAGTGTCCTGATAGAGTGTCAGAGCTGAATTAACCAGCTGCTTCCATAAGTATAGGTTCACATCTATGCGGTTGCGGTTGATGTGGTTTTCAGGCACAATTTGCGTTTCTAAGCCCGCGTTTTTGATTTATTGTTTTCATACAGTTTTCATGCATTTTGCGTTATGCAGTTTTTTATTTTCTCTTTAAACAGACTGTGTATATAGCTGGTTGCTAAGGAGCAGGCCGGGAAGCCAGCTGCCGCATCCTTAACAACCCACGAGCCATCAGCTGTCAGCGGGGTTCCCCGTTGACAGCTGAATGTACAAGAAAAAGAGTTGCCAGCAGAAAAAAAAATTGGGGAAAAAAATGGCGTTGGGTCCCCCCCCCCCTCAATCAATACCAGGCCCTTCTGGTCTGGTATGGACTTGGAGGGGTACCCCACACCAAAATTTTAAAAAATAAGAGCGTGACAATTAGCTCCATTGTCAAAATCAATACCAGACCCTTATCGGAACATGCAGCCCCTCAGGTCAGCAAATAGAGGGGAACAAGCGAGCGCCCCCCCCCCCTCCTGAACCATACCAGGCCACATGCCCTCTACATGGGGGGGGGGATGCTTTGGAGCGGGGGGAATCTGCCCCCCCCCACCCCAAAGCACCTTGTCCCCATGTTGTTGGGAGCAAGGGTCTCCTCACTCATTCACATTGGGGGGGCGGGATCTGGGGGCCACCTTGTTAAAGGGGGCTTCCAGACTCTGATAAGCCCCCCCGTCCGCAGACCCCCACAACCACAGGGTTGTGGGGGTCTGCGGACGGGGGGGCTTATCAGAGTCTGGAAGCCCCCTTTAACAAGGTGGCCCCCAGATCCCGCCCCCCCCAATGTGAATGAGTACCCCTACCCCTACCCATTCACCAAATATGTGTAAAAGTGAATAAAGACAGTATAAGACTTTTTGACAATTCCTTTATTAAAAAATGAAAAACAATGTCCCCCAATGTAGCTCCATCGTAATGCCCGCCGCCACCGTCGGACCCCAACCCCCTCAAAAAAAAATCCCTCTGCCCGCGACGAACGTTCCCGCAATCTATGTGCCCTGCCATGTGACATTTCCTAAATGGCTAAGGTGGCACTGCCCCCAGTGATGTTGGCGGCCCAGCAAGGCGACAGGGATCTGTACCACAGAGTGACATCCGGCACACCCCTCCAGTATGAAATTATTGCAGGGCACAGCCATAATATATGAATAAAATCTCCTGTGGGGTGTGTACACCTCCAACAGGATGGGGAGATGGTGGGGTTCATCTTATAAGGCATAAAATATGCTCTGTGATGATGAGATGGTACCTAATCCCCACAAGATTGGTTAAACTCTACCCCTCCGAAGCTGTGACCACATAGGAGACATGCTGCATGTCTGGCGGGAATGTCCCAAAATAAGAAGCTTCTGGAATAAAGTTTTTAACATCCTCCGAAAGATCTCGGGCCTAACCATCCCAAACTCCCCTCATATTGCGCTGCTCAATTTCCCAATACCCTCGGCTGCTAAAAGCCTACAAAAGCTTATTTTATTCATATTTACGGTTGCAAAACTGACCATCGGCAGAGCATAGAAACAGCCATCTGTTTCCTTCACTATAGCTAAGAGCAGGGCCATCTTAATGCAAGGGCACTGCTGGGCACTGTCCAGGGGCCCCAGGTACATGGGGGGGGGGGCCACAATAATCTTGCATTGCATCATACTTGCCAACTGTCCCAGATTTGCTGGGACAGTCACGCTTTTTACTAAACTGTCCCGATATGGCCGTGTTCTGGGAAGCATCCCAGAACCTGTACTGTGCCATCCTGATCCCAGTGTTGTGCCCTCCTGACTCCCCCTGTACTGTGCCCCTCTGCATTCCCCCCTGTACTGTGCCCTTTGTGTTGACTAGTCTTTGATTTATGGAATGTTTTCCTTTTTGTAAAATCGATTTTATTGAAAGTACTAATGAATATATGTTTCATTCTATCAACTATTTATACTTTATTTCTTGAAAGTAGGTGTGTATATTGGGGCAAGCTGGTAGGGGGCCAAGTGCATGACTTTGCCCAGGGGCCCATGATGCTATTAAGACGGACCCTGGCTAAGAGCAAAATCTCCTGGATTGTGGCCCAGGAGCAAATGGTCAGGAAGCTCCTAAACTCCATGGAGAAGTTTGAGGTCACCTGGGAACCTTGGGCACAGTTCATGAAAATTCCGCTCTTCCGGTAGAGCTTCCGGCTCCCCATATTTTCTAAGACTGGTTCTTTCCACTCTGGTCTCCTATCTATATACCCTGGATTCTCTCCCCCTTCTACCCCTCTTGTCTATTCTTCATGCTCTTTCTGGCTCTCCCTTTTCTCAATAACCCTGGAGGAATCAAGGTCTTTGTATTAAGGGCCATGGGGAGCCTCTGGGCTCTGGCATGGTCCCTCTCCATATCATTCCTCTTGGTTTGATCGTTTATACCAACTCTATGCTTACTATACTATGTGTGGTTTCTAATGTGCTTCAGGAATTTTTTTGCTTATTAAAAACATATGAGAGCAAGGCGTGTCATCACTCCCCCCCATGACACAGTTTGATCCCAGTTGGGGTGTCGGGGAGTGGTGAACAACACCCTTCACCTAAGTGTCAATAGGTTGCACAGAATTTACTGTCCACGCTACGCTAGTCTGTTACGGTGTCATTTCAGTTGTATTCATTGTATGTCAGAATCAGCAAACTTCCTTCTATGTTCTTTCTTTTTCTGCTTCATTTTGTTTTCTGTAAATCCTTAATAAACAATATTGAAAGCAAAATATGCTCTGTGAAAAATCTTAAATTCAATCAATTTGTCCTTAACAGACACCAGAGGAGCAAAGAGGGATTCCCATATTTCAGGGCAGTCTTCATCATCCATCTCAGGAACATCATTTTTCCATTTCTGCTGATGTGAAGATAATTCAGGTAATGCTGCCATAGTAAGATATCGGAGATTGTATAGGTTTAAATGCAACTCCAGCCAAGACTGTGTGTGTGTGTATATGTATGTGTAATATATATATATATATATATATATATATATATATATAATTTTTTTTGGTGGAATAGGAAAGGGTTAGAAACTCTTTTGGGATTTTAGTACTTTACTCTTCCCAAAAGTGAGGGGGAGATCACCACCATTGGTACTTGTCACTGGAACAGAAGTGTCCCCATTGTCCCCAGATTTCCCCACAGCTCCTCCATGCTATAAGAGTTGTTGGTGACTGGGGACACACTATGGAAGTTGGTGACTGGAGATGTACTTAATGATTTTCTGGTGACTGAGGACAGACTATAGGAGTCTCTATTTGATTTTTTGGTGACTGGGGACACATTATAGGGATTGTTATGGACTGGAGACATGCTGTAGGGTTTTTTGGTGACTGAGGACACAGTATGAAAAGAGTTGATGGCGACTGGGGACAGGCTTTATGAGTTTTTGGTGACTGTGGACATGTTTTGGAGTTGTTGGTGACTGGGGACATGTTTTGGAGTTGTTGGTGACTGGGGACATGCTATAAGAGTTGTTGGTGACTGGGGATGTGTTTTGGAGGTGTTGGTGACTCGGGAGACATTATGGAAGTTGGTGACTCGGGATATGCTATGGTATTTTTTTGGTTACGGGGGACACACTACAGGAGTTGTTGGTAACGCGGGACATGTTATAGGAGTTGGTGGCTGGGGACACGCTATAGGAGTTGGTGGTGACTGGGGACACGCTATAGGAGAGGTTGGTGATTGGGGACACACTATAAGAGATGTTGGTGACTGGGGACATGCTATAGGAGATGTTGGTGACTTGGGACACGCTATAGGAGTTGCTGGTGACTGGGGGCACGCTATAGGAGATGTTAGTGACTGGGGGCATGCTATAAGAGTTGGTGGTGACTGGGATACGCTATAGGAGTTGGTGGTGACTGGGGAGACACTATAGGACTTGTTGGTGACTCGGGTCATGCTATAGGATTTGTTGGCGACTCAGACTGGGGACACGCTATAGGAGTTGGTGGGGCCTGGGGACATGCTATAGAAGTTGGTGGTGACTGGGGACACGCTATAGGAGTTGTTGGTGATTGGGGACACGTTATAGGAGTTGTTGGTGACTGGAGACATGCTATAGGAGTTGGTGGTGACTGGGGACACGCTATAGGAGAGGTTGGTGACTGGGAACACGCTATAGGAGTTGGTGGTGACTGGGGGCACGCTATTGGAGATGTTAGTGACTGGGGACGTGCTATAGGAGTTGGTGGTGACTGGGGACGTGCTATAGGAGTTGGTGGTGACTGGGGACATGCTATAGGAGAGGTTGGTGATTGGGGACAGGCTATACGAGAGGTTGGTGACTGGGGACACGCTATAGGATTTGTTGGTGACTGGGGACACGCTATAGGATTTGTTGGTGACTGGGAACACGCTATAGGATTTGTTGGTGACTGGGGGCACGCTATTGGAGATGTAAGTGACTGGGGACGTGCTATAGGAGTTGGTGGTGACTGGGGACGTGCTATAGGAGTTGGTGGTGACTGGGGACATGCTATAGGAGAGGTTGGTGATTGGGGACAGGCTATACGAGAGGTTGGTGACTGGGGACATGCTATAGGATTTGTTGGTGACTGGGGACACGCTATAGGATTTGTTGGTGACTGGGGACACGCTATAGGATTTGTTGGTGACTGGGAACACGCTATAGGATTTGTTGGTGACTGGGGGCACGCTATTGGAGATGTAAGTGACTGGGGACGTGCTATAGGAGTTGGTGGTGACTGGGACATGCTATAGGAGTTGGTGGTGACTGGGACATGCTATGGGAGTTGGTGGTGACTGGGGACACTCTATAGGAGTTGGTGGTGACTGGGGACACGCTATAGGAGAGGTTGGTGACTGGGGACACGCTATAGGAGAGGTTGGTGACTGAAGACACGCTATAGGAGAGGTTGGTGACTGGGGACACGCTATAGGAGAGGTTGGTGACTGAGGACACGCTATAGGAGAGGTTGGTGACTGGGGAAACGCTATAGGAGTTGGTGGTGACTGGGGACACGCTATAGGAGAGGTTGGTGACTGGGGACACGCTATAAGAGTTGGTGGTGACTGGGGACACGCTATAGGAGAGGTTAGTGACTGGGGACACACTATAGGAGTTGGTGGTGACTGGGGACATGCTATAGGAGAGGTTTGTGACTGGGGACACGCTATAGGAGAGGTTGGTGACTGAGGACACGCTATAGGAGAGGTTGGTGACTGGGGAAACGCTATAGGAGTTGGTGGTGACTGGGGACACGCTATAGGAGAGGTTGGTGACTGAGGACACACTATAGGAGTTGGTGGTGACTGGGGACACGCTATAGGAGTTGGTGGTGACTGGGGACACGCTATAGGAGAGGTTGGTGACTGGGGACACGCTGTCGGAGAGGTTGGTGACTGGGGACACACTATAGGAGAGGTTGGTGACTGGGGACACGCTATTGGAGTTGGTGGTGACTGGGGACACGCTATAGGAGAGGTTGGTGATTGGGGACACGCTATAGGAGTTGGTGGTGACTGGGGACACTCTATAGGAGAGGTTGTTCACTGGGGACACGCTATAGGAGAGGTTGGTGATTGGGGACACGCTATAGGAGTTGGTGGTGACTGAAGACACGCTATAGGAGAGGTTGTTCACTGGGGACACGCTATCGGAGTGGGTGATTACTGGGGACATTCTATAGAAGTTGGTGGTTGGGGGGACATGCTATACAAGTTGCTAGTGACTAAGGACAGGCTATAGAAGTTGTTGGTGACTGGAGGCCTTTTTTGCAGTTGTTGGTGACAAGACATGATGCAATAGTAGTTGTCAGCAATTCCATCATGCAGACTTGTAGATACTGACAGGTCCTCTTTGCGGTCACACCAATCTAACACCTTCCCTCACCAACCTCCATTGCTGCACCTTCTACTTCCCATAGTTCATGAAGAAGTCACGGAAGGTTTACACAGGCGGAATTTTCGGCTCCGGTGAAGCCGTTGTACAGAGCTGTAAAGAAGATGAACGCGCCATTACCGAACGGAGCCGCCGCTTCCTGGTGGGAGAAAATCCTATGAAAACCTCAGAAAATGATGGAGGGATATGTGGCGAGAGCGGAAAGGGAGACCGGGGGGGGAGGGAATGACGCCGTTTAATTCCTCACCACCAGCTGAACTCAGCAGAAGGCGCACGCTTCAATAAGCAGCAATCAGCCTGGAGATGTTCCGACCTAAAGGTTAGCACGCGGGGAGCGTGTATATTGACCTGCGAGGGGATCCTACAATGTATAGACATCGTCTGACTTAACTGGAACAATTCCGAGGAAAGCCGCGTTTACAAGGTGTTTATTGAGTGAAAGAGGGACCTCCGGGGCGGCTGGGAAAGTTTATTTACTGCGCGCCGCGTGAATTGCCGCCAACGCGCCAGCTTCGTAAGGTGTTCATTGAAGAGCTTTGAGAGGATCTAATCCTGGAAGAAGGGGACTTCTTCCAAAATAAAAAATGTTACTTAGGCCTCATGCACACTTATGCGCGTTAATAACTTAATATTCCGGCCAACAGAATGCACTAATGCCAAACGCACAGAAACCCGCGTGCAAAAAAACACGCAGCTTGTGCCGCCTTTTTCCAGCTGCTTTTCTCCAAGGCGTCCTTTTGGTGTAGAGCGTGCAATGGAGGCCTACAGAGAACCTATGGAGCATTTAGTGTCCCCTCAAGAATCAAGGGGCCGCGAGAGTAGGGTCTCAATGTGCCCAAATTACAGGGAACACAACATTTACAAAGAAAAACCTCTTTATTATTCCATTAAAAGTGTAATTCCCTCATAGTTCTAAAATCAATGTTCAACCGCTGCACAGATCTACACTATATGTTACCAAAAGTATTGGGACACCCGCCTTTACACGCACATGAACTTTAATGACCTCCCAGTCTTAGTCCGTAGGGTTCAATATTGAGTTGGCTCCGCCCTTTGCAGCTATAACAGCTTCAACTCTTCTGGGAAGGCCGTCCACAAGGTTTAGGAGGGTGTCTATGGGAATGTTTGACCATTCTTCCAGAAGAGCATTTGTGAGGTCAGGCACTGATGTTGGGCGAGAAGGCCTGGCTCGCAGTCTCTGCTCTAATTCATCCCAAAGGCGTTCTATGGGGTTGAGGTCAGGACTCTGTGCAGGCCAGTCAAGTTCCTCCACCCCAAACTCGCTCATGCATGTCTTTATGGACCATATTATGTGGCTAGTACACGATTTTTTTATCATCAACATGTAAATTTGTTTGGGGCGTGGCACCAGAATGGATAAAGGACAACTATTGTTTATGTTCCACTATGTTGCATCTGGCTAAATTTTGTCTATTTGCATTTATAGTATGATGCAATGATCCTTTTCATACCTCCTGAAGAAGGAAGTCATTTCTGAAACGCGTTGGGTGTGGAGCCTGCACTCCATATGGTGTCCTTTGACCCTTTACAGCATCTAACCAATGTATCATATTGATGTGTAACTGTATCAGCCACGTTTCTCTTATCCAAGGGTCTTCAAACTACGTCCCTCCAGTTGTTCAAGAACTACAATTCCCATCATGCCTAGCCATGTCTGTGAATGTCAGAGTTTTACAATGCCTCATGGGACGTGTAGTTCTGCAACAGCTGGATGGCCGTAGTTTGAGGATCCTTGCTCTAATCAATTATTCATTGTTTCTTACTTTTGAACTGTATGTATTATAATAAATTTCTATTTTTATATTCTTTATTCATATTTTTTTTTTTTTTGGTGTCAACCTTGCTCTCTGTATAATCACCTTTGGGGTGAATTAGAGCGGAGACTGCCAGCCAGACCTTCTCGTCCAACATCAGCGCCTGACCTCACAAATGCACTTGTGGAAGAATGGTCAAACTTTCCCATAGACACCCTCCTAAACCTTGTGGACGGCCTTCCCAGAAGCGGTGAAGCTGTTATAGCTGCAAAGGGCAGGGCCAACTCAATATTGAACACTACAGACGAAGACGCCATTAAAGTTCATATGTGTGTAAAGGCAGGTGTCTCAATACTTTTGGTAATATAGTGTATGCACAATTTAAATGCATAAAAATGAACAAATGATGAATCGACGGGTTTCGCCCGCTGAGGGCTTCGTCAGGATCCACCTCGTCTATACTGACATTCCTACTGACCAGTGGCGGCCCGTCCATTAGGAGCGCCTGGGCACTGCCCCCTCTCTTCACGCCACCCCCCTATATGCAATGCATAGATTCATCATGTATAGCATGAATCTATCCTCGGCCACCCCCTACTCAGGCGTCCGGCCCCTTTCAGGGCGCTGGGTGCATGAATAATAGCGGGGTTGTTTTTTTTAGGCACCTGATTAGAACCAGAGGCTCTAATAGGCTTCAAAATCAGATGGGCTTGGGTCGCAGAGAATGCTCTCTGATCCCACCCAGGTGTGTTACAACAGCGAATAAATATCCTCAATCAAGTGTGTGTGAGACCCTTTCTCCGATTGCCCGAAAAGACTCACGGTTGGCCGCTGAGGAGGAGGGAGAAAATCTGAAGCCGCCGTTTTCCATGATGACCCATGGAGAGCAGAAGAACGGGAGGCCACCGCTGAGCAGGGGAAGCCGCCGGTAACGGGGCAAGTGCAGACGACCGACCGATGGGGGAGGGGGTTTATACTGTTTGCCACCCCCCCCCAAAAAAAAAGATTTTCCCTTTTCCGCCACTGCTACTGACACTACAGAAGTCGCTGCGACTTCAGAAAAGGTTCCTGTACGGCTTTTGATGCGACTTAGAATCCATTGAGTGTGAAGTCGGATCAAAGTCGCACCGAAAGTCGCTCCAAAGTTGCACTGGAAATCGTGCAACTTTGGAGACGCGCTAATGTTTATGGAGCCTTATAGACTTTTTTTACATTCATTCGCTTACCTGCAGTTTTGCTAAGATTTGTTTCCCACCGGCGGCGTCAGTCTTTCAGGAGGAATGCGGCGGACGGGGGGGGGGGGGGGCTGGCGCCGATCACCGGTACAGGTGATAACGCACAGCGGCGGCGGTGACAAGACCGCACGTGGCGACAGCTCAGCTTATCACTCTGTCCATCCAATCAGAATAATTACCGCAGAGGAAGGGAATCGGCTCTTCTCTTCATTTATCATTTTAATTGAGATTTAATGACAGCGCCTCGATCTGGGGAGCCATCGATCACGCAGAGACGCCACCGGCGGCCTGTCATTGTTTGCAGGTAATCAGATTTCCTTGGCTTTCTACAGTCGTGGCGACAACTGCCGATGCAGCGGGGGTCCCCCAGCTGGTACGCCGCCCCTTCCTCCCCTCCCCCCTGCAATCACACTCGCATGTATATTTTTTTTTTTCATTTTTTTCCCACCAGCATCGCATTCCTCGTTTCAGCTTTTCAGCCTGCAATTCCCAACCGCGGCCTCGGCTTTAATGCAGGGCGGCGAACTTTGGTGTCGAACTTTTTTTTTTTTTTTTTTTTTGCTTTTGATGAATCTACCTTCTTCTTACTGCAGGTAGTCACTAAGGCCGGGTTCCCCACATCCAATCCGCATTAGCCGGAGATTTGAATGGCTCTCTATGGAGCCGGGTTCACATATCTCTACTGCGGCTTCGCTGCGAATTCGCACAGAAGCCCTGCGCGTCTTTTGATCCGTTTCAGGTCCGAATTCGGCCAAAAATTCAGGTTGAAATCGGACCTGTTGGGAGCCGTATGCGGCAATAGTGTGAACCCAGCCTTAAGGACCGGACCTAAACTTGTTGTTTACAAGTTAAAATCAGTTTTTTGGGGTTTTTTTGCTAGAAAATTACTTAGGGCTATGATGTCCATGTATAATCTCCATATCAATTATTATCATAATGCTAATTGATTGCTGGAAATCATGTTCTCTTTGCTCTTCATATTGGGAATTTCCTTCCTTATAGCTTTCTTAATTGTTAGGCAGTGCACTCAGCATCGCTGCTGAACAGCTGCTGTGGAAACACCAATGACAGTTCTCGAAGCGAGTGCAATGGTCTGAGATTTTTATGATTTACAGGGGTCTGCGTGACTTGCATTCCCCCCCGGCTTTGGGGATGGGGAGGTGTACACGGCAGAACCAGTTCAATACTGATTAGGACTCCAGTAAACATTTTCCTCATGCTGCGTCATGCCAACGTGAATGCTGCAAATTGTCACCCAACAATGCCAAAGGACAGGTAGTCATCCAACCCGCCTAGGTCGCCTTCTTGGCACACTTTGGGCCCCTTAGTACCAATTGATCATGGTTAAATCACCACGGCCTACCTGAGTATTGTTGCTGACCATGTCCATCCCTTTATGACTACAGTGTCCCCATCTTCTGATGGCTCCTTCCAGCAGGATAATGCACCATGTCACAAAGCTCCAATCATCTCACCACTGGGCAATGAGGTCACTGTACTCCAATGGCCTCATCACTCACCACATCTCATCCAATAGAGCACCTTTGGGATGTGGTGAAATGGGAGATTGGCATCATGGATGTGCAGCCGACAAATCTTCAGCAGCTGCGTGGTGCTATCATGTCACTATGGAGCAAAATCTCTGAGGAACGTTTCCAACACCTTGATGAAACGATGCCACGAAGAATTAAGGCAGTTCTGAAGGCAAAGGGGGGGGGTCCAACCTGGGACTAGCAAGGTGTACCTAGTAAAGTGCCCGGTGAATGTATGTGGAAGACAGAGTGTTGAAGGTCCCCATTCCTGGTCAGGGATGGCTTTTCCAGTTGACGTAGATGGCCTTTTTTCACGCCTCTTGTCAACCAGTTGTCCCCTCTGTCCAAAATGTGCACCTCACTGTCCTCAAAAGAACTCTACATCCTCAAGATGTAGAAAAACTGTGAAGTCTTGATGTGCATCATGGATGTGCAGCCGACAAATCTTCAGCAGCTGCGTGGTGCTATCATGTCACCATGGAGCAAAATCTCTGAGGAACGTTTCCAACACCTTGATGAAACGATGCCACAAAGAATTAAGGCAGTTTTGAAGGCAAAGGGGGTTCCAAGCGAACCTGGGACTAGCAAGGTGTACCTAGTAAAGTGCCTGGTGAGTGTATGTGGAAGACAGAGTGTTGAAGGTCCCCATTCCTGGTCAGGGGTGGCTTTTCCAGTTGACGCAGATGGCCTTTTTTCACGCCTCTTGTCAACCAGTTGTCCCCTCTGTCCAAAATGTGCACCTCACTGTCCTCAAAAGAACTCTACATCCTCAATATGTAGGAAAACGGTTTAGTCGTGACCCGTAGAATGTGTCCTCCTATGTTGGGTCACCCATTTGTTTGGAGATTGCCTCGTTCCTCCAAAGTTACAGGTCTTGGCATTCCTCCCTAGGCTGCACTGCTGAAGGTTACTTTTCTTATGTTGGGTAACTTGGATGTAGAAGCTTCTGTTTCCGTGTATTGAAAAACTCCGGGAAGGCTGACATAGGGTATATTTTCTGCTGGGCATACTTTAATGCGGAGAACATGGAGATGACAGTTTAATGCTCTCCATTCGGCATAGACGGCGTAGCTGAGTGTATCAGTTGTGATGTGTATAATAATTTATGGGGAATATTCCTGTATTGTACTGGCCCCCAGAGAACGCTTCCGTTATACTGAACTGATTAGCGCACAGTATTATCGTTCCCAGCATTATCTATTCTGCTGCCGTTCCGCCAGTTTATCCGCGGCTCAATCTACCCGCTGCCATCTGTTTTATAGACCCGACAGCGGGGCTGAGGAAAACTTCTGCAACTCTGGGCTCGCTTTCACGAAGGTCGAAATAGAGAATGTTCTCCAGCTTTGTCATGGAAGGGATTGGTTTCGCTCTGGGCAGCCTCTGTTCATTTTCCGTATCCAGGCAAATTTATTTTGTGTATTACCCATGCCCACTTTTAAAGAGTTTTCACCACCCAGTATATTGATGTGTATGTATTTTATAAAATGTCACAGCACGCCATTTTATAAGTGTGCTCTGTAATAAATTATGTCATTGCCCTCGTTTGGACTTTACATAAAGTATTTCAAAAGCCCAACAGCCCCCCAATCAGAGTGCCCCCTTGAATCAGGTGTCCCAATCAGAGTGCCCCCTTGTATCAGGTGCCTCTAAGTGCCACCTTGCATCGGGTGTCCCCATCAGAGGGCCCCCTTGTATCAGGTACCCCTATCAGTGCCGCCTTGCATCGGGTGTCCCCATCAGAGTGCCCCCTTGGATCAGGTGTCCCCATCAGAATGCCCCCTTGGATCAGGTGTCCCCATCAGAGTGCCCCCTTGGATCAGGTGTCCCCATCAGAGTGCCCCCTTGGATCAGGTGTCCCCATCAGAGTGCCCCCTTGGATCAGGTGTCCCCATCAGAGTGCCCCCTTGGATCAGGTGTCCCCATCAGAGTGCCCCCTTGGATCAGGTGTCCCCATCAGAGTGCCCCCTTGGATCAGGCGTCCCCATCAGAGTGCCCCCTTGGATCAGGTGTCCCCATCAGAGTGCCCCCTTGGATCAGGCGTCCCCATCAGAGTGCCCCCTTGGATCAGGTGTCCCCATCAGAGTGCCCCCTTGGATCAGGTGTCCCCATCAGAGTGCCCCCTTGGATCAGGTGTCCCCATCAGAGTGCCCCCTTGGATCAGGTGTCCCCATCAGAGTGCCCCCTTGGATCAGGCGTCCCCATCAGAGTGCCCCTTTGTATCAGGCGTCCCTATCAGAGTGCCCCTTTGTATCAGGCGTCCCTATCAGAGTGCCCCTTTGTATCAGGCGTCCCCATCAGAGTGCCCCTTTGTATCAGGCGTCCCCATCAGAGTGCCCCCTTGGATCAGGTGTCCCCATCAGAGTGCCCCCTTGTATCAGGTGTCCCCATCAGAGTGCCCCCTTGTATCAGGTGCCTCTAAGTGCCACCTTGCATCGGGTGTCCCCATCAGAGGGCCCCCTTGTATCAGGTGTCCCCATCAGAGGGCCCCCATGTATCAGGTGTCCCCATCAGAGTGCCCCCTTGCATCAGGTGTCCCCCTTGCATGAGGCATCCCCATCAGAGTGCCCCCTTGCATCAAGTGCACCCATCAGAGTGCCCCCTTGTATCAGGTGTCCCCATCAGAGTGCCCCCTTGTATCAGGTGTTCCTATCAGTGCCCCCTTGCATCAGGTGTCCCCATCAGAGTGCCCCCTTGCATCGGGTGTCCCCATCAGAGTGCCCCTTTGTATCAGGCGTCCTCATCAGAGTGCCCCCTGGCATCAGGTGTCCCCATCAGAGTGACCCCTTGCATCAGGTGTCCCCATCAGAGTGCCCCCCTGGGGTATCCTGGTCATATAAAAAAAAATTTTATTTGGGTTGTTCCGATATGGGTCATATGAAGGCATCAGTTCACATCTTTTAATTTGCATGGCTAATGTCATCTGTGGTCCTTCTATCATGTTATATGCCATATGTTCCCTGAAGAAGACAAGTGTTAGAAACGCGTTAGTTCTCTTCATATGAGTTTGACTATTTTGAAGCAAGAGATTCTGTGGCCCATGTAATATGTGGAGAATGTAATGGTATGTTGTATCCTAAATTGTTGCTGTTGGACTACAACAATGTATCCCTGAAGAAGACAAGTGTACGAAATGCGTTGGGTGTCTAAATATGTGTTTGGCTATTTTTCAAGCCGGACATTCCTTGACCTATGAAATATGTGGAGAATGTAATGGTATGTTGTATCGTAAATTTGGTAATGTTGGGCTACAGCAATATGACCATGATAGGTGCTTTTTATCATCTGCGTTCATTAAAGTAAATTGTGATTTTATTTGGTTACAATACCATATTTGTCTATTCAGTTCACAGCTACATATACAGTTTGGATGTTGAGTCTTTTTGTGGTTATAGCATAACGGAGTATGCAGCGATACTTGCACATACCATGCCCTTGGTAGCGTGGGGTAGTGATCATGGAAGAGTTGAAGTCATCACAGGTGAAGAGACAATCTTTACTGATTACACCAAAAGACGCGTTTCGTGTCTGATACGCCACTTCCTCAGTTTTGCCAGTGTTGCATAGAAGTTCAATGCCTCCTGGTTGCTGGGCAATCCTCGGCAGGGCAATCCTTGGCGGCGCTTTTGCCATACAAGCCGTTGATAGGATTTTTCCTCCACTAACAGATAATGCTATCAGCTTTACCAGCCATCTTCTGTGAACTATAGCAGATCCACACATGTTATGGAGACAGGGAGGTGTTCTGTAGGCCAAATCAGAAGAGCAGCCTTGGGTGACAACCCTTTTTTCCATAGATACAGTAAGAGTCAGCGTTGTCACCCTAGGACAGAAGCAGCGGGAGGGGTTGCCCCACGCTGCAGCCGCTTGCAGGTGTTTCTCAGGCTTACTTCTTTTACCAAGACACCCGAGAAATGGTCCAACGGGTCGCGTGATTGGCCATAGAGGTCATCAAAGACCAGATCATCTCTGATCACTTCTATGACCTTGGAGGACCGGAGCGACGTCATGATGTCACTTCCGGTCCAGCGCGGAAGTAAACCTTTTTTTTTTTAAGCAAAATATCAAATTCTTTTTTTTTTTTAAAGGTAAAGCAGAGATTTGGAGTCTTTTTGACCCCCAGATTTCTCTATAAAGAGACCCTGTCAGCCCTTATTTCTATTACAAAGGATGTTTATATTCCTAGTAATAGGAATTAAAGTGATCCAATTAAAAAAAAAAAAATAAAAATAAAAAATTTAATAAATAAGAAAAAAAAAAGTAAAGTTCCCCCATCCCTCCGTACTCGTGCACAGAAGCGTTCGGATCACACATGTGAGGTATCGCCACGAATGTTAGAGCGAGAGCAATAATTCTAGTGCTAGATCTCCTCTGTAACTTTAAACAGGTAACCTGTAAAACGTTTTAAAGCATTGCCTACGGAGATTTTTAAGTAGTGTTGTTATTCTACGAGCGTACGCAATTTTAAAGCATGACATGTTAGGTGTCTATTCACTCAGCGTCATTTTATATTTGACCAAAAAATCGGGTTATTTATTGTGTTTTTTTTGTATTAAAGTTCATTAAGGTGTGTTTGCCATTCTCTGATATTCGCCGTTCTCTGATGTATGACGTTCTCTGGTGTTTGCCTTTCTCTGGTGTTCGATTTTCTCTGGTGATCGCCTTTCTCTGGTGTTCGTCGTTCTCTGGTGATCGCCTTTCTCTGGTGTTCGCCGTTCTCTGGTGCTCGCCGTTCCCTGGTGCTCGCCGGTCTCTGGTGCTCGCCGGTCTCTGGTGCTCGCCGGTCTCTGGTGCTCGCCGGTCTCTGGTGCTCGCCGGTCTCTGGTGCTCGCCGTTCCCTGGTGCTCGCCGTTCCCTGGTGCTCGCCGTTCCCTGGTGCTCGCCGTTCCCTGGTGCTCGCCGTTCTCTGGTGGTCGCCTTTCTCTGGTGTTCACCCTGTGGGTTTCTCCATGTGTCCTGCCTTGAAAAAACAATTGCTAATTTTCCTTCTGGTGTTCACCTTTCCCTGGTGTTATCCGTTCTTTGGTGTACGCCGTTCTCTGGTGTTTGCCTTTCTCTGGTGTTCGCCTTTCTCTGGTGTACGGCATTCTCTGGTGTTGGCCGTTCTCTGGTGTTCGCCGTTCTCTGGTGTTGGCCTTTCTCTGGTGTTGGCCTTTCTCTGGTGTTGGCCTTTCTCTGGTGTTGGCCGTTCTCTGGTGTTGGCCGTTCTCTGGTGTTGGCCGTTCTCTGGTGTTGGCCGTTCTCTGGTGTTGGCCGTTCTCTGGTGTTGGCCATTCTCTGGTGGTCGCCTTTCTCTGGTGTTCACCCTGTGGGTTTCTCCATGTGTCCTGCGTTGAACAAACAATTGCTAATTTTCCTTCTGGTGTTGGCCGTTCTCTGGTGTTGGCCGTTCTCTGGTGTTGGCCGTTCTCTGGTGTTGGCCGTTCTCTGGTGTTGGCCGTTCTCTGGTGTTGGCCGTTCTCTGGTGTTGGCCGTTCTCTGGTGTTGGCCGTTCTCTGGTGTTGGCCGTTCTCTGGTGTTGCTCGTCCTCTGGTGGTCGCCTTTCTCTGGTGTTCACCCTGTGGGTTTCTCCATGTGTCCTGCGTTGAACAAACAATTGCTAATTTTCCTTCTGGTGTTGGCCGTTCTCTGGTGTTGGCCGTTCTCTGGTGTTGGCCGTTCTCTGGTGTTGGCCGTTCTCTGGTGTTGGCCGTTCTCTGGTGTTGCTTGTCCTCTGGTGGTCGCCTTTCTCTGGTGTTCATCCTGTGGGTTTCTCCATGTGTCCTGCTTTAAAAAACCAATCGCTAATTTTCCTTCTGGTGTTTGCCTTTCTCTGGTGTTATCCGTTCTCTGGTGTTATCCGTTCTTTGGTGTACGCCGTTCTCTGGTGTTTGCCTTTCTCTGGTGTTCGCCTTTCTCTGGTGTACGGCATTCTCTGGTGTTGGCCGTTCTCTGGTGTTCGCCTTTCTCTGGTGTTGGCCGTTCTCTGGTGTTGGCCGTTCTCTGGTGTTGGCCGTTCTCTGGTGTTGGCCGTTCTCTGGTGTTGGCCTTTCTCTGGTGTTGGCCTTTCTCTGGTGTTGGCCGTTCTCTGGTGTTGGCCGTTCTCTGGTGTTGGCCGTTCTCTGGTGTTGGCCTTTCTCTGGTGTTGGCCTTTCTCTGGTGTTCGCCGTTCTCTGGTGTTCGCCGTTCTCTGGTGTTCGCCGTTCTCTGGTGTTCGCCTTTCTCTGGTGTTGGCCGTTCTCTGGTGTTGGCCGTTCTCTGGTGTTGGCCGTTCTCTGGTGGTCGCCTTTCTCTGGTGTTCACCCTGTGGGTTTCTCCATGTGTCCTGCGTTGAACAAACAATTGCTAATTTTCCTTCTGGTGTTATCCGTTCACTGGTGTTGGCCGTTCTCTGGTGTTGGCCGTTCTCTGGTGTTGGCCGTTCTCTGGTGTTGCTCGTCCTCTGGTGGTCGCCTTTCTCTGGTGTTCATCCTGTGGGTTTCTCCATGTGTCCTGCTTTAAAAAACCAATCGCTAATTTTCCTTCTGGTGTTTGCCTTTCTCTGGTGTTTGCCTTTCTCTGGTGTTATCCGTTCTTTGGTGTTCACCGTTCTCTGGTGTTGGCTGTTCTCTGGTGTTCGCGCTGTGGGTTCCTCCATGTGTCCTGCGTTGGAAAAAACAATTGCTAATTTTCATTCTGTATCTGGATTTTTTTTTCCCTCCACTGAAGTTTTGGCACTTCTATAAAAATTATATATCTGCCACGTTAGCCGTCACATTGGTGGAGCTCTCTGTAGGTATCGGCGTTGCGGAGGTGCTGTCGGCGTGGGAGTAGAATCCCGCAGATGACATAGTAGATGGCACTGCACGCTCTAATACCCTGTAATTACCCCGTACTCCTCAAACCAATGCACAATGGAGCGGGGAGTCTGCCAAATCTGACACCTGGAGTTCCCTACGCCCCCCTCCAGAACTTTGACGTGTGTTTATCCTGCCGCCGGAAAGCAAGGGTTAAAGCCACGAGGTCTGTCACACATTCTAGTGGAGCTGGACCCCGGGAAGTCCAGTTCTATGATCATTAAAAATCTCTTATTTATTTATTTTTGAATTTATAAGTCTCAGCACTTGAATTTGTCTTGATAGGATCCCTTGCGCTGCATTGTGGGAGGGGCAGCACCTGAACCAATCAAAGATTTGCTCATTGCTGTCAGTCATCCTCACAGGGGTGAAGAGGATCGACCTAATTAATGTACCCCTTTTTTTTTTCTTCATTGCCCAATCAAATTTAGGGGGTGGGTCTTGGACCAGGCTGTGTTGCTCAGCTGCAGTGTAGTCTGAAGGATGGTCCAAGATCCACCTACTAAATTTGATTAGACAATGAAGGAAATGATGTCATTGTATACTGTTGAGGCTTGTTCCAGCCCCCCCCCCCCCCCTAAGGAAATGATGTCACTGTGTATTGTTCAGGCTTGTTCCAACCCCACTCGGGGCGCCAGAAAATATACCCCTGCCTCACGCCCACAGCATCCTTATAGTGTACATATGGATGAATGAAATTACTACGGACGAGCGCCGTTATTTTTATTTATTTTTTACCCTTTTCCTCGCGCTTCGTGGCATCCAGCTCCGTTTTCAGACGCTTCTCCCCCACGCCCCCCACCCCCGCCCGGTACAGATGAAGAGATTTATATGTGTTTTTCTCTATATTGATGCACATCAAAAAGTTTCTTTTGCTTCTTTTTAGTGTGTTTTACCGTTCCCCTGAGAAAAAAAGATTTTGTCATTTGGATGCATTTAAAAAAAAAAAACGGAGATATTAGAAATACAATGGATTCGTGTCTTATAATGAATTCCTACAGGGCCGGAAATATGTTCTCGCAGTGATACTGAGACGGAGAAAAAAAAAATACAACTATTAACCCTTTGAATACCGGCCCATCTGTGCCCCTTCATTACCAGGACTTTTTTCAGTTTCCAGCACAATGATAGTTTGATTGACAATTACTCTGTCTACAAATTAATTTTATATGATTTATTTTTTTTAATTTTTTTTGGGGGGGATTTGCTTTGTGCACTGGTCCAAACCATTTGGTGGAGGGGGGATTGTGGTGTGGGGGGGGGGGGGATTATGGTGTGGGGGTTGTTTTTCAGGGGTTGGGCTTGGCCCCTTGGTTCCACTGAAGGGAACTCTTAAGGCGTCAGCATACCAAGACATTTTGGACAATTTCCTGCTCCCAACTTTGTGGGAACAGTTTGGGGACGTCCCCTTCCTGTTCCAACATGACTGCGCACCAGTGCACAAAGCAAGGTCCATAAAGACATGGATGAGTGAGTTTGGGGTGGAGGAACTTGACTGGCCTGCACAGAGTCCTGACCTCAACCCGATAGAACACCTTTGGAACGAATTAGAGTGGAGACTGCGAGCCAGGCCTTCTCGTCTAACATCAGTGCCTAAACTCACAAATGCACTTCTGGAAGAATGGTCAAACATTCCCATAGACACCCTCCTAAACCTTGTGGACGGCCTTCCCAGAAGAGTTGAAGCTGTTATAGCGGCAAAGGGCGGAGCCACCTCAATATTGAACCCTCCGGACTAAGACTGGGATGCCATTAAAGTTCATGTGTGTGTAAAGGCAGGCGTCCCAATACTTTTGGTAATATAGTGTACGTCTGATGCGGTATAAAATCCTCCCATTGCTCTTTGTCTTATTGGTGGCAATTATGAAAGCTGCAGCATGTCACCATCCCCTGCCTGCCGTTCTCCAGCACAATGACCCCGCAGCCTCTCCCGAAGGAAAGTCTGCAGTGCCACCTTCTGGAACGTCGTACTTCCAGGATTTACTGCTCGCTGGAAGTAGACTGGAAATCACACTGATCTGCTGGGGGTTTCTGTGGAGCCTTTGTAGTGAGTTGATCTGTTGGCTTGCAGACCCCTTCTTGCCAAAGTTTACCTTGTGGCAGTCCTTGCCACCCATGGTGGATCACCTTTTAGAGGCTGGGTAGTGATATGTGGCCCCCTCACCGTCTGTCTTAACACTGAAAAGCCTGTACCACCATACTACTGTTCGCATGGCACGCCTCCTTCACAAAAATTAGTGGCTTTTGGTGGCAGTACTGCCCACGGAATGCAACATGGGGTGTACATTTTGCAGATTAAATTGGTACTAAACCCCTAGAAATACCTCCACCCTCCAGAGATGCGGCAGCTACAATCCTCGCCAGCCACCATCATCTTCCAGCTAGGTTTTCAGCTTCTTGATTGGCCGGTGGGGTGGTGACGTCATACTAAGCATGTGCATGGGAATTGGTCTTTTGGCACAGCTGGAATGTGCTGCGGGCACGCTGAGCTACGCATACAATGGAGCTGTCTACTTGCCTTCTTTAAAACACGATGTTTAGTTCCCCTAAAGGGGGAGGTTCAGGGGTCGTAGAACCATAGAACCGTGACTAAGCTGCCTATTTTTTTTCCCCAAATACCCATGTGAACCAGGGCCAGATCTAGCCCATCTGATCCCTATCAAGAGTGCCTACTTACATCAGGTGTCCCCATCAGAGTGCCTCCTTACATCAGGTGTCCCCATCAGAGTGCCTCCTTACATCAGGTGTCCCCATCAGAGTGCCTCCTTACATCTGGTGTCCCCATCAAGAGTGCCCCCATACATCTGGGGTCCTTATCAAGAGTGCCCCCATATATCCGGTGTCCTTATCAAGAGTGCCCCCTTACATCTGGTGTCCCCATCAAGAGTGCCCCCATATATCCGGTGTCCTTATCAAGAGTGCCCCAATACCTCTGGTGTCCCCATCAAAAGTGCCCCCTTACATCTGGTGTCCCCATCAAGAGTGCCCCCTTACATCTGGTGTCCCCATCAAGAGTGCCCCCTTACATCAGGTTTCCCCATCAAGAGTGCCCCCTTACATCTGGTGTCCTCATCAAGAGTGCCCCCTTACATCTGGTGTCTCCATCAAGAGTGCCCCCTTACATCTGGTGTCCCCATCAAGAGTGCCTCCATACATCTTGTGTCCCCATCAAGAGTGCCCCCTTACATTTGGTGTCCTCATCAAGAGTGCCCCCTTACATCTGGTGTCCTCATCGAGAGTGCCCCCTTACATCTGGTGTCCCCATCAAGAGTGCCCCCTTACATCTGGTGTCCCCATCAAGAGTGCCCCCTTACATCTGGTGTCCCCATCAAGAGTGCCCCCTTACATCTGGTGTCCCCATCAAGAGTGCCCCCTTACATCTGGTGTCCCCATCAAGAGTGCCCCCTTACATCTGGTGTCCCCATCAAGAGTGCCTCCATACATCTGGTGTCCCCATCAAGAGTGCCTCCATACATCTGGTGTCCCCATCAAGAGTGCCTCCATACATCTGGTGTCCCCATCAAGAGTGTTACCTCTTCACTCTGTGTCACTTTTTTACTGCAGGATGTTGAAGCTGCTGAACCACCATGGATGAGATTCTGCCTTTATCCCATAATGCCTTTTTACTAGAGATATGAAGTTGTCTCTCCTCTAGGGGGCACCGGTGTCTCGCCATTATCAGGGCAAAAAGTAACCACCTTCCCCCGCCTATTGGTAAGTCAACAAAACTTGGTTTTAGTACTTGTCTGTAGGTCTAAATGTGAAAATGATGAGGTAAAGTGTTTTGTTCTTTCCTGTCGGGGTGTAACTACAGGGGGTAGCAGAGGGTATAACAGCTCCGGGGTCCAGGAGAAAAGGGGGCCCCAGTGAAACCTTTCTGTACAGAGTGAAGCAGCCTTTACTGCACTGTTCCTTTCCACCAGGGGTCCCCAAACTTTACTCCAGGGGTCTTCAAACTTTACAAAGGGCCAGTTTACTGAACTTCAGACTTTAGGGGGTCTGGACTGTAGCCAGTGGGAGGAAAGATTGTTCTGGCAGTAAACAATGCATCTTTGGCATTAGGGGAAGGAATAATGCCCCATCATTGGTGTCAGTGGAAGGAATAGTGCCCCATCATTGGTGTCAGTGGAAGGAATAGTGCCCCATCATTGGTGTCAGTGGGGGGAATAGTGCCCCATCATTGGTGTAAGTGGGAGGAATAGTACCCCATCACTGGTGTCAGTGGTAAGAATAGTACCCCATCATTGGTATCAGTGGGAGGAATAGTGCCCCATCATTTGTATTATTGGGAGGAATGGTGCCCCATCATTGGTATCAGTGGGAGGAATAGTGCCCCATCATTGGTATCAGTGGGAGGAATAGTGCCCCATCATTGGTGTCAGTGGGAGGAATAGTACCCCATCACTGGTGTCAGTGATAAGAATAGTACCCCATCATTGGTATCAGTGGGAGGAATAGTGGTTTTTCAAATAAAATTTTTATTTCAAAAGTGAATAAAACAGAATTCTGTTCTGTTTTGCTCTATTATACTCTATTATTTTATTTGCTATTCTATTCTTTTCTATTCTGTTTTATTCTCTTTGGAAATTAAAATTTGATTTGAAAACAATTTGAATTGGATTCGAAAACTATTTAAATCCGAATTTCGTCCGAAATTTAGTTTCCTTATTTCAGCTTCGTTTAAATTCTTTACTGTTGTCATTCGGGAATTTGGATACATCCGAATTTCTAAATAACAAAAAATTCATCTGAATTTCGATTTGGAACAATACAAACTGCACATGTCTGCCCAATGGCTCGCCATCAGTACCACCCAGAACGATGGGGCAAAGTGTTACATGTACTTGGTCCTCTTGGGGGACAGGAGTAACTAAGGTAGGTAGGTAGGATTTCTTTAAATGCTGCACCAGAGCCCATTGAAGATCTTCCCTTTTCTGTACAGGATTTGTGACAGATCATTTTTCTTAGTTAGTTTTTTTTTTTAGTTAAAATCTTACCGAACACCGTTTTTTTCCTCAAGTACACATAACAGTGCCCTCTGGGTCATCTTTATGGATTGCAGGGATTTTTGCAAATGCAACCGCGGTCTCACCTGCTTCTGTTCTGTACATTGGCGAGGCCAGGCCTGTGCCCTTGAGTTTGTCGGAAGCCATTGTGTAGCGGAATGGTGCGCTTTTAACATAATTATGTGATCAGAGGTGGAATAAACATCGCACTCTGCTGCCTCTAGAACATTTAGCCCGAAGCATATTGAATTCCAGCGCCCAAACAGCAAAAAAAAAAAAAAAAAAAAAAGTTTATATTCACTCAATAAAATGTATGAGAACATTAAAAATATGCTGGAAGGCTCTGGATGGGGGTTGGGTGTCATTGGACGGGGGTTGGGGAAGTTTGCAGGAGGCTTGGTGGTCCTGTGAGGGATGAGGTTTCTGGAGAGAGATAGGGGTCATATGAGGGAGATGGGGTCTCTTGACGGGGACTGGGAGCTTTGCAGGGGCACTACGGGAGACTGGAGGAGGTAACCACAGGGGTTGGGGTACATTGCGGGCCATTGTTAGAGGTTGGGGCACTCTAGGGGTCTGGATAATCTGGGATACACTGTAGATTGGTTGGCACTGTGGGGGCTGAGGGTTCACAGGGGGCCTGGGGCACTGTGGGGCATTGAGGGTCACTGCAGGCCACTATGGGACAGTTGGGAGGCATTTCTGGGAGCTGGAAGGCACTATAGGAGGTTAGGGATTCTACAGCGTCTGGATGTATGGTGGTTGAACCATGCCCATATATGCCACGCCCACTATTTTACATAAACCACGCCCATTTTCGGCGCTGTGCAAGCCACATTTTTGGTTTTTGCTATGTCATCCCTACAAATGCATGCCCCGCCCCCTAATTATAATAATAATAAGACTCCGCCTACAGCCAAAAAAGTGTCCCTATAATTTTTTTTTACAATGTTGGCAACTATGCTGTACCTACCTAGAGGGTGCTACAAGTGTTTTTATTTTTTTTGGCAAATGTAAAACTTTCCTTTTTAACACCTCTAAAATTTAAGTCTTTATTTCTCAAGTCCAGCCCTGATGAATAAATGATTCTTCTCCCAGAGAGAGGAGCGGACGTGGTTTTGCTAACTCCTGGCTACATAAACACTGATGAAAAAAAAAAAAAAAGTAATTTGGAGAGATTCCAGCAAACCTGAACAATTTAGGCAGATATTACAGAACACGACGGGAGGCCTACCTGACGCAGATGACAATGTTGTCTGACAAAAGCGCCGCTCTCAGTGTTCGGGACCCCCCGAGAGACTCAACAAATTTATGAATTGTTTAGAATACATTCACATCCTGATGTCACGCTGACACATCCCGCTTGACGCCTGTTAACACTCTGTACACCAAATATTCCACCAAATTCTCTCGTCTCCGTCTGCCTGAGGAACGAGGAAACCGCGGCTTGTCAGGGGACCTTCTTACACAATCGGGAGGGGCTCCTCAGAGGCGAAGAACATGGAGGTGGGCGGGCTTTAATCAATAAACCATCGTTGTAGAAAA
Source organism: Lithobates clamitans (assembly GCA_037952925.1). Taxonomy (NCBI): domain Eukaryota; kingdom Metazoa; phylum Chordata; class Amphibia; order Anura; family Ranidae; genus Lithobates; species Lithobates clamitans. The sequence continues at coordinate 114,274 of JBBGZY010003664.1, forward strand.
TTGTTAAATGCTATGGGGAGTGAGGAGCTTGTTTTATGTGTATTGGTTTGTTCCCTTTGAATTCCAATTCTCCGGCTAGTTGGAGCTTCTCTGGTGACTCTTGATAACTGATGAGTGGTGCAGGGGGCTGACTGGCAACTTTTTATTGGCAAGTAGAACTTGGAGGTCCATGGTGCAGCGACTCGCCCCCCCTCCCCCCTTCCCGATCTCGCTCTTCCCGACCCCCATCCCAGGCTGAAGCTCTGCTCCAGGTACTCTCTTCTCCCTGGGTGGGTCGGGCCGGACAGCAACTGAAGCTCTGCTTAAGGTACTCCCTTCTTCTTGGGTGGGTTGGGCCAGACAGCAGCCGAAGCTCTGCTGCAGGTACTCTCTGCACCCTGGGTGGGTCGGGCCGGACAGCAGCAGAAGCTCTGCTCAAGGTACTCTCTGCTCCCTGGGTGGGTTGGGCCGGACAGCAGCTGAAGCTCTGCTCAAGGTACTCTCTTCTCCCTGGGTGGGTCTGGCCGGACAGCAACTGAAGCTCTGCTCAAGGTACTCTCTGATCCCTGGGTGGGTCGGGCCAGACAGCAGCCGAAGCTCTGCTGCAGGTACTCTCTGCTCCCTGGGTGGGTCGGGCCGGACAGCAGCTGAAGCTCTGCTCCATGTACTCTCTGCTCCCTGGGTGGGTCAGGCCAGACAGCAACTGAAGCTCTGCTTCATGTACTCTCTGCTCCCTGGGTGGGTTGGGCCGGACAGCAGCCGAAGCTCTGCTCAAGATACTCTCTGCTCTCTGGGTGGGTCGGGCCAGACAGGAGCTGAAGCTCTGCTGCAGGTACTCTCTGCTCCCTGGGTGGGTCGGGCCAGATAGCAGCTGAAGCTCTGCTGCAGGTACTCTCTGCTCCCTGGGTGGGTCGGGCCAGACAGCAGCTGAAGCTCTGCTCAAGGTACTCTCTGCTCCCTGGGTGGGTCGGGCCGAACAGCAGCTGAAGCTCTGCTCAAGGTACTCTCTGCTCCCTGGGTGGGTCGGGCCGAACAGCAGCTGAAGCTCTGCTCAAGGTACTCTCTGCTTCCTGGGTGGGTCGGGCTGGACAGCAGCGCCTGGGTTCTCAAACTGGCTGGGAGGGGGTGGCCAGGTCAGGGGGAGGAGGAGGAGAGCCAGCCTCTGCTCAGACACAACGTACACCATCCATGTTGGGGGGGGGGGGCCTTCGCTATGTCCTCATCCCACAATCAATCGTAAACCAGCTGGGATTTTTACTCCTCTTCACCAGGAAGCTTTTAGGCATGTCTGCAGCAGAAGTAGTGCAGCCTTTTTACGGGGCATTAGAGCGCCCCCTTCTCCCTGGCCCATTCCACCCCTGCGTGCTGGAGAGGATAACCAGCTACCGCAAGGCAATGGCGGCCCGCCGCCGCCCTAATCCATGCACCCGGCCCCTAATCTACATGCAGGCCGCCGGTTGCATGGATTCCAACAGGTTTTGTTTTTTTTAATTATTATTTTTATTGTTTTAGAAGCACGTGATTAGAGGCTGAGGCTCTAATTGTCTAATTGGCTTCAAAGGAGGGTGGGCTCGGGGCACAGAGCCCAGTTGTGCGAATTAACATTCGCTATTGTCTTCTTGATTCTTCTTCCGGCCAATCAGGAAGCGGGTCATGAGACCCGTCACCCAATTGGCCAAGAGGAGAAGTGATCCTGTTGGCCGCTGAGGAGGAGGAGGAGATGCAGGGGAAACCGAGGAGGAGGAGATGCAGGCTGAAGCCGCCGCCCGTGATCTAGATGGGGTAGGAGCGGGGCTGGTGACTGACTGGGGGGGATTTCGGCCCCCCTCAAAAAAATATACCACCAGCCGCAACTGCCGCAAGGGCAATATCTCCGTGTCAGACTTTTTTAATGTTTTTTTTTTTTTTTTTGTTAAAGTCTGGTCTCCCCTCTCCATACATGTCACTCACCCAGTTGAATGATTGTGAACTGCGCTCCCTGTGCCTCCTGGGATATGCACGTCACCTATCCCAGGAGGCATAGTCTTTCATTCACTAAAGATGAGGGGGCAGGCTTGGCGGCCTGTCATTGAGAGGCTTATTGACTGAACCCAGAAAAGCCGGCAGCCTCCCAATGACGTCACACAAAAACATGGCGGCACAAGACCGAGCAGGGGCAGATGAGAGGCGGGACAACGCTGGACCCGCTGGGTGGGTGATCATCTGAAATGTGCATAAGACACCACCCAGTATGCAGGGGTTTAACAACAACAAAAAATATATGGCGGGGGGGGGTGAATATCTGCTTTAAACTCAGCATTTTTTTTTTTTTTGCTGTAAAATTACTTAGAACCCCTAAACATGTATTTTCTGAAAGCAAAGGCCCTGGAGAATAAAATAGTGGCTGTTGCAAATTTTTATGTCACTCGATATTTGCACAGACATTTATCAATATGTTTGATAAAGTATAAAAGTAGGCTTGCATCGAGTAAATAGACACCAAATATGTCAAGACTCAAAATCCTGTGTGCCCGTGAAATGGCGAAAAATTGGGGCACCTAAAATTTTTCACAGGTGACACTTTAAAAGCCTTTACATGTTATCAGTTTAGGGTTTTTTTAACATGAATTATGGCCCTAGAATTATTGCTTTCATTCTGATGCTTGCGCCGATACCTCACGTGTGTGGTGCAGTCACTGTTTACATACAAGTATTTGATACACGGCCGATTTTGCAGGTTTTCCTACTTACAAAGCATGTAGAGGTCTGTAATTCATATCTTCAACCGCGAGAGACGGAATCTAAAACAACTATCCAGAAAATCACATTGTATGATTTTTAAATAATTAATTTGCATTTTATTGCATGACATAAGTATTTGATCACCGACCAACCAGTAAGAATTCCGGCTCTCACAGACCTGTTATTTTTTTTCTCTTTTAAGAAGCCCTCCTGTTCTCCACTCAATACCTGTATTAACTGTACCTGTTTGAACTCGTTACCTGTATAAAAGACACCTGTCCACACACACAATCAAACAGACTCCAACCTCTCCACAATGGCCAAGACCAGAGAGCTGTGTAAGGACATCAGGGATAAAATTGTAGACCTGCACAAGGCTGGGATGGACAGTAGGCAAAGCAGCTTGGTGAGAAGGCAACAACTGTTGGCGCAATTATTAGAAAATGGAAGAAGTTCAAGATGACGGTCAATCTCCCTTGGTCTGGGGCTCCATGCAAGATCTCACCTCGTAGGCCATCAATGATCATGAGAACGGTGAGGGATCAGCCCAGAACTACACGGCAGGACCTGGTCAATGACCTGAAGGGAGCTGGGACCACAGTCTCAAAGAAAACCATTCGTAACACACCGTCATGGATTAAAATCCTGGAGTGCATGTAAGGTCCCACTGCTCAAGCCAGCGCATGTCCAGGCCCATCTGAAGTTTGCCAATGACCATCTGGATGATTCAGAGGAGGAATGGGAGAAGGTCATGTGGTCTGAGGAGACAAAAATAGAGCTTTTTGGTCTAAACTCCACTCGTCGTGTTTGGAGGAAGAAGAGGAATGAGTACAACTCCAAGAAGACCATCCCAACCGTGAAGCATGGAGGTGGAAACATCATTCTTTGGGGTTGATTTTCTGCAAAGGGGACAGGATGACTGCACGGTATTGAGGGGAGGATGGGTGGGGCCTGTATGGCGAGATCTTGGCCAACAACCTCCTTGCCTTAGTAAGAGCATTGAAGATGAGTCGTGGCTGGGTCTTCCAGCATCACAACGACCCGAAAAAAAACCAGCCAGGGCAACTAAGGAGTGGCTCCGTAAGAAGCATCTCAAGGTCCTGGAGTGGCCTAGCCAGCCAGTCTCCAGACCTGAACCCAATAGAATATCTTTGGAGGGAGCTGAAAGTCCGTATTGCCCAGCGACGGCCCCGAAAACTGAAGGATCTGGAGAAGGTCTGTATGGAGGAGTGGGCAAAAATCCCTGCTGCAGTCTGTGCAAACCTGGTCAAGAACTACAGGAAACGTATGATCTCTGTAATTGCAAGCAAAGGTTTCTGTACCAAATATTAAGTTCTGCTTTTCTGATGTATAAAATGCAATAAAATGCAAATTAATTACTTAAAAATAATACAATGTGATTTTCTGGATTCTTGTTTTAGATTCCGTCTCTCACAGTTGAAGAGTACCTATGATAAAAATTACAGACCTTTACATGCTTTGTAAGTAGGAAAACCTGCAAAATCGTCAGTGTATCAAGTACTTGAGTACTTGGGGTGTAACAGGGCAGCTTTTTAATTTGTTTTAATTCTCTTTATCGATTTTATTACTATTTATTATTTTGTTTTACACTTTTTTTTGTCTTTTAAATTTATTGCTATCACAATGGGATGAACAAGCACCCTATGTGAGGAGAAGACCGGTCCTCTTTATGGAGACATCGGGGGGTCTATTAGACCCCCGATGTCTCCCCTGCCCTCCAAAGCAGCTAATCAAGGACAGATTGTGCTGGTTCAGAACTACGCATTCCCCATTAAATGGGAGGACAATCGGCCACATCTCAAGGTACTCCAGGGAACCTTTGAAGGAACCTTAGGGTTCCATGGATCCCTGGTTAACAATGGCTGCTGTGGGGTAATAATGTAATGTTCTAGGATTACCAAGGGGTGAACCCTGAGAGATGACCTTCATACCCTGAAGAGAAGAGTATGACACCCCCCCTCCCCCAAAATGCATGGCTTGTATCCTTTTTTTCATTTGATCCTAAACTTTGTATGGTCCAGAGTCATGGCTCCCAATTCTCTCATTTGCAGGGAACATCCTTCTTTCGGATCCAGCCCTCCTCCCCCCTTCAGCTGTCCCTCTTTCTCACTCAGCTTTCCACTTTCATTACATGCACCTTCGAAGGGAATAAACAAAGCCGTTCTTCACTTTGTCATTTTTTTTATTTTATACAACCATCATAATCTGCATAGATATACACAGAAAGGAAGACAATGAGAGAATATACACAGAGAGATGAGCTCCTGCCCAGGTGAGCTTACAATCTACAGGGCCGGAGATCCTGAGCCAGTGCAAGATAGCTTATGTATCACCCGGGGCTGGGGGGGGATTTTATGCTTCGGGATGGGGCAGGGGTAGGCAACCTGGGCTCTCCAGCTGTTGAGGAACTACAAGTCCCATGAGGCATTTGCTAGACTCTGACAGCCATGACAGAGGATAATGGGAGTTGTAGTTTCACCACACCACAGGTCTGACAGTTGCCCTTTGTATCGTATTTGTATTGGACTTTTCTATGTCCCAGAACGAGGTTTGAATTATACAAACTAACGTTATTTAAATACCGGAAGTGACATAATCGGTACATGTCAACATCCATTAGGTGCGTAATTCAATTTGGGGTCATAGTCTGTGTAGACGAAACGTGTTGGTTCGAGACCTGCCAACATCATTGCGCCAATTCTTATCGTCCTTCTACATGCATGTGGAACCTTTTCTCATTTTTTGGTTACACCTTGTGAATGCCGAGATTCGTTGTGGTCCTCTCTCTTCACCTATGTAATATATTTGTGTACATCATACTGGAAACCCGTTGATGAGGAGTGTTCCATCTTGATCTGGACTAATGATCGTAGATGTCACATCTCCGTAGACACGGTGTTTAACACCACAAACCTTCATGACTTAGGAGGTGTATACCCCTTTAAAGTCCATACATTCCAGTAAGCCTCTGTACAGTTGGTGGTGGTGGTTGCCCAGTCATGACCACTTCTTCTGTAATGGTGGCAAGTTGAAGAAGGTACTGCAAGGCTAGGTTCACACTACTGCGACCTGAATGTTGCGTGACTGCTAGGCGACGTGAGTACTCCTTTGATGTGACTTTAGAAGCAACTTTCGGGAATGCCTGGATAATCTTCCTGTTGGATCCAAATCACATCAATATAGATGAGGATCTGACTTGGAGGCGTCTTCCATTAAAACCACTTGACCACCGACTCATAGTAAAAAGGCATCATTGCTTTGACGTTAAATACCGGAGTTACGACAAGCAGCTGCCATAACCCCAGTATCTTTTTTTTCTTTCTACGATGGCCGGTTTTTCTGTGATTCGCCGCGGGATCACTTTAAGAAGCAGCGGGAGAGATGCCCCCTTGCAGCTTCCCGGTCGTTCCCAGGCTTCCCTGACCCATCCGTAAATCCCGGGGGAGATCCGATGCGGCCGCTTCCTGGGCAGGAAGACAAGTGAGGCCAAGATGGCGGCCACTCATCTTTAGGCCCTTGGAGAACCTGAGCGACGTCTGACATCACTTGCGGTTCTCCGGCCAAAATAATTACAAAAAAAAAAAAAAATGGTAAAAAAAAAAATGCCTTTAATGGTAAAGAAGAGATTAGGGGTCTTTGATCCCAGATCTTTCCATAAAGAGAACCTGACATCCTTATTTATTTTACAAGGGATGTTTACATTGCTTGTAATAGGAATAAAAGTGATAAAATAAATAAAGGGGGCAGTGTAAAAATAAAAAGTAAAATAAATCAGAAAAAATGAAAGCGTCCCATCCCTCAATGCTCACGCAAAAAAAAAAAAAAAAAAAAAGGAAATATGCAAATAGCTATTTTTTTTTCTTTTGCCTTTAATGGTAAAGAAGAGATTTGGGGTCTTTCCCTAAAGAGAACCTGAGTAATTTTCTAGCAAAGAAAAAACTGATTTTAACTTGTAAACAACAAAAATATTATATTATTAATATATAATATTTTCAGACACCCTAGAGAATAATATGGCGGTTGTTGCAATACTTTGTCACACAAGATTTGTGCAGCGGTCTTACAGACACAATTTTTTGGGGAAAAACATTTTTCGAATTAAAAAGAAAAAAACAGTAAAGTTAGCCCAATTTTTTTTTTTTTTATTGTAAAAGATGAAGTTACGCCAAGTAAATTGATATCCAACATGTCACGCTTCAAAATTGCGCCCGCTCATGGAATGGCGACAACCTTTGACACTTAAAAATCTCCATAGGCGATGTTTAAAAATTTCTACAGGTTACCAGTTATGAGTTACAGAGGAGGTCTATTCCTATAATTATTGCTCTCACTCGAACGATCGCGGCGATACCTCACATGTGGTGTGGTTTGAACACAGTTTACATATGCGGGTGCGACTTGTGCATGTGTTCAGTTCTGCGGGTGCGACTTGCGCATGCGTACAGTTCTGCGCGTGCGCGCGGCGAGACTGGGCGCTTTTAGATTTTTTTATTATTTTTTTTACTTTTTATTTTTATTTTTTACACTGTCCCTTTTAATAAAAAAATTGAATCACTCTTATTCCTTTTACAAGGAATGAAAACCAAAAAAAAGCATGACAGGACCTCTTTAATGTGAGATCAAAAAAGACCTCAGACTTGCACTTAAATGCAATAACATTTTTATTTATTTCATTTTTTTTATTTCATTTGTTTTTTTCAATTAAACAAAAAAATGTCCCTTTAAACCCATTGGGCAGAAGTGACATTTGATGTCTCTTCCGTCATCCAACGTCATTAAGTCGAGTGGGGGGGGGGGGGGCCATCGTTCCCTCACTCGACTTCCAGCCTTTGATGGGAAAGCATCAGATCGTCTCTGCCGCTATCGACGGCTCCGGTAAGCGGCGGAGACGACCGGAATTCGGGAGGGGGGGTACCTCTCCCGCTGCCGATAAAAGTAAAAATACGCACCGAATCCGCTGCGGAGACCACTTTTATTTTAAAGTGGGCCGCCCGCTGTTTAAGAAAATACCGGGGTTATTCAGCTATCTGCTGCCATAACCTCGGTATTTAACGTCAATATAACGACGGTGGGCGGTCTGGAAGTGGTTATTGGCTTTATTTATTTTACTTTGTTACATTGTATTTTGTTTACACTGTTTTTTGTTTACATTGTATTCACCTTGTGATTAGGAGAAACATTTAGCATAAAAATGAAGAAACTGCAAAACAAAATGTAACAATTTTTCCAATCCACATAATCTCCTCCAACAAGCGGAAACCTCAGTCATTTATCCATTTATTAAATCTTCTGCTCTTGTTGTTGTTTTAACTTTGGATAGTAAAACATTTTTTGTTCTGCCAGTAATTCCCTTATACAGCCCATTTCCTGTTTCTTGTCTGGTCATTATCCTAGGATTATGACATCATGCACAGCTCTCTCACACTGAGTTTGCCAGGAAGGGAGGGGGGGATGAGTCATAAGAGAGCTAATGAGAGCTGCAGAGCTGGAGGTGTGCCTCCTGTGTAAATCCAGGAAGTGAACAGGCAGCAGCTTCAGCTGCCCACAGTTAAAATGGCTGCAGCCAGACTCAGTGGAGGGAGATTTCTGCAGCATATTTGGCAAGTACAGAATCGCAGTATATATAAAATATACAATGCAAAGTTTTTTGGAGGGAAGCTTCAGAATGGCAAAAGATGTTTTTATTATAAATGATGTGAGCAGCCTGCAGTTCCTCTTTAAGCACACATGATCTCCGTGTTACTGATCAAACACTAATCCAGGGCACGCGGGCGTACGAAGTACAGTGACCCATAGCAACCCTCTGTGCATAGTCATCCCCCGCTGATCTGTGTTCCTGGGCAGCACCAGAAACGCTGATTATATTGTATAAATAATTCCGATGCCCAGCAATGTGCCCGGGCGGGATATATACACACACCACTTCTACACATAGAACTCTATATATTTACACTCACATATGTACATAATTTGGGAACAGCTGCTCCATACAGGCACATCTGCTACAAGCTGCTAATTACATCTCTCCGCGTCTTCCAGAGCTCCCGCTGTGCCGCGCCGTACCGCCGTCATAACCCTTTCTCTGCTGCCAGCCTGGCGAAGCTACAAAAAACACCCACCTTGGCATAGGAATCGCCCTGCCATGAAATACGAGGCAACAGGTGCCCAAGAAAACTCAAGATACGAGGTAAGCGGAAAAATTCTGACCTAACGCGTTACGTCACGCGCTGCCCGCTCCTCACAGGGCGACGATGGTAAACGGCGGGGGTTTTTAACCCACCTGGATCTTTTGCTCTTTACCCTCCGAAATTGGTCGGCCAGGGAATATCTGCTGTGGTCACCATTCACCTGATCCAGGTGTGTGCGGCGGTCTTGCGTCTAAAGAATTGGCATCATCTTATTTTATAGAGGACCTTTCCTGGCAGAAGTATGTGGACCGCCATTGCTGACTCCCCACAGGAAATGCTCATTTTCTGTCCCTTATGCTTGTAAGGAAATTTGGAGGTATCAGTCTTTATCAGCATACTGGTCCAGCGGTAGGCAAACCTCGGCACTCCAGCTGTTTTTCAGGGGTTGGGCTTGGCCCCTTAGGGTTGCCACCTGTCCAGGGGATTCACCCGGACAGTTCGGGTTCTGAATTGTGTGTCTGGGTTTCGGGCCACCTGAAACCCAGACACAGTATTCAGAATGGACTTCAGTATTCAGAAGTAACCAATTATCAAGACCAGGGAGTGCATAAGTGTGCACACGAGCCCCACCCTCATACACGGGCAGGGGAAGAGAGCGGGCTTAATCTACTCCTCCTTGCATTTTTTTAAAATTTTTGCAGCTTAGTCCTGCTGATCCCCTGTCGCCTCTTTGCAGCCACTTCCTGTCTCCATGCACTCCAGCGACGGCTGCTTGGCATTTCCCTGGGCGGGTTTCCCGATGGTGACAAACAGTGTTGGCCGCGTCTGTGTAATGTGCCTTTAAAAATGGCCACTTCTAGTCTCCATTGAAATCTCTCGTGAGACGATGCAGGAGAGCAATCGGGAGATGAGGTGTCACCCTGTAACAGGAAATGCCTGAAAAAAAGGTCAGTCCTGGCAGGATCACCAGGAATTATTTTAAAACGAAAGCTGCAGATTTAAACAGATAGAAAAGGACTATTAAAATGTTATTAATACCTATGCATGGCCGAATCTAGAGGGGTGCTGGGGTGGGCGGGCTGAGCCCCCCCCCCCCCCCCAGATTTCATTCATGCCCCCCCCCAGGGCCAGTGACATTGATGAGGGGCTGGGGAGCATTGCTCAGTCTTGGTAATGAAGAGGTAGCATGGCTGCACAGTGCCCGCCCCCCCCCCCCCCATCTGCCGCACCACGTCATTCCATTGGATCGAGGAGACTCTGATGTGAAGGGGAGACTCTGATGTGAAGGGGGGACTCTGATGTGAAGGGGGGACTCTGATGTGAAGGGGGGACTCTGATGTGAAGGGGAGACTCTGATGTGAAGGGGGGACTCTGATGTGAAGGGGGGACTCTGATGTGAAGGGGGGGACTCACGTGCGTAAGGAGGAGATCCTCAAAGCTCATCACTTTGATCTACAGCTGAAACCGAGTAAATATGATGTTACTTTGTATCTCTCGATCTCACCTATGAACAATGCTTTTTAAACAATATTACTTTGTATCTCTTTATAAACATTGTTCAGATAGGAGATAAAGAGATACAAAGTAATATTGTTAGGTGATAAACAATCTGAACAATGTTTGTTTATAAACAATGTTACTTTGTACCTCTATTTCACCTATAGGTACTGTTTATATAAGCTTCCACAGTGAATATTTGAAGGTAGGAGTAGGACTATTTGTGTGTGGTGTGGGGGGGGGGGGATGGTGCAGATAGCTTGGACTCAAATGTGTTGTCTGTATGCCCCCTGACTTTTTTTTTTTTTTTTACTGCACCCCCAGATCAGACAGTCTAGATCCGGCCCTGTTAATATGATGGACCTTTTATAAGATTTGAGTGGTTGAGCCTGCTTGTACTTCCATACCTTACTGGGAGAGGGGTTTGGCCTGGGTGTGAGAAGAGGTCCTCTTCATACCCCAATAGGCTGCTTCTCCTGGTTTCACGTGCTGTAAATCCTAGAGGACCTCAGGGTGGGCAGAATAGAGGACAGTATAGTAAGTATTTTGGGGGGGGCTCCTATCTTCTGCTGCATGGGGCTTCTCCAGTACATCATTGTGTTGAGATATATATGTATATATCTATACATCTCCAATATCCTTGACTAACAGCCCAAATATCTTAAAATGTTGGAACCCTGCCTCTGTTGTGTGCTCCTCTTCTTTGAACCCCTCTAGCTTTCGTTATCTATGAGTCCCTCCTTAGTTTAGGTCAAGGTTTCTCAACCAGGGTTCCTCCAGAGGTTGCTAGAGGTTCCTTGAATAATGAGCAATTTCTGCCTCTCAGATAAGTTCGTGCAACCTATGCATTAAGGTGAAAAACACCTGGCAGTGACCGCCCCCCCCCCCCCCGCTTTACTTACCTGAGCCCCGGAATTTCCCCCTGGCAGGGACGTGGGGTCCCTCTGCCAAGGGTTCTCGGCTCTTGATTGGATAGATTGATAGCGCAGCCGTTGGTTCCCGCTGCTGTCAATCAAATCCAATGATGCGGGGGGGGGGGGGCAGTCATACATTTGGCGGCTATGGGCGCTTCTCCTAGGGGGGGTTATCTGATGTGGGGAGGAGCCACGAGAGCCGCCGAGGTACCACAGAAGAGGAGGTTCGGGGCCACTTTGTGCAAAACGAGCTGCACAGTGGAGGTAAGTATGACATGTTTGTTGTTGTTGTTTCACTTTACGCTTTGGCAATAAATCCTGGATCCAGATTTCTATGGTTTCTATGCAGAAGTGAGCCAGATTTTGAACTTCCTGATGGCATAATGTGTGTTAAATCAACTGCTTGCAGTTTCCAGTCGTGTGACAACACAGGGGAGCACAATTGGGGGGAATAGGGATGAGCGTTCTCACCCTATAGCAGGAAGTCATTTTCCATATTGTTAAAATTACTTTAAGACCCCCTTTCACACTGATGCCCACTTTTCAGGTGTTTTAGCGCTAAAAATAGCGCATGAAAAGCGCCTCTCGAGCCATCCCAGTGTAAAAACCCGAGTGCTTTAACACTGCCGTGGTGCACTTGCAAGATGGGAAAAAAAAAAAAAAGTCCTGGGGCAAATCAATGGGCAGCGCTGCCGAAGCACCTGCAAAGTGTTTTGGCAGTGGTGCTTTATTGATGCTTGTTTCATGCCGGTACATGCTGGGTATTATTGATGTCTGCATTATGTTCACATACTTCCCTGTCCACATGTATGTACATTTTATCATCTTATTTTGTATGTATTTTACTGACCCAGCAACTTTCAAGTTTTATTGTTGCTTATTGATGTATAACATTTGTAATAAATCTTTGTATATTTACGTTCATCTGTGTTGTGTACATTGGCTATTATGCCTGGTAACTCACAATCATTGTTGTTACCGCTCCGTTACATAACATTTTGAAATGAATAAATTGATTTTGTCTCGGTGTTCGCTGTGGACATTGGCTAAACCTCTCTCACCTCATCTAAAGTCCCAGGGCTATTTTTCTTGTTTTTTTTGTGCACTATTAGGGATGGAGGTGTCAGAGGGGTCACACCAGACCTTAATCTTCCTTTTTTTGGCAGTGGTGCTTTTCGGGCGCTTTTAACCCCCTTCTATGGGGTTAAAAGCTCCTCGCTCCCGCCTGAACAGCGCCGGTAAAGTGCCGCTAAAACTAGCGTCGCTTTACCGCTGGTGTGGGGCGGTGTTCCGTGTGAAAGGGGTCTAACATGAGATTTTTAGTGTCTGGTTATCCTCTGTTAAGGATAAGCAGATCCTGTCTTACCATCAAGTAATCTTTCTCCCTTTCCCCCTCCCTTTCTCTCCCCCTTTCTCCCTCCCTTTCCCCCTTTCTTTCTCCCTTCCTTTCCCCCTTTCCCCCTTTCTCCCTTTCTTTCTTTATCCCTTTCCCCCCCTTTCTCCCTTTCCCTCTTTCTCCATTTCTTTCTCCCTTTCTTTCTTTCCCCCTTTCTTTCTTTCTTTCACCCTTTCCCCCTTTCTTTCTTTCTTTCTTTCTTTCTTTCTTTCACCCTTTCCCCCTTTCTTTCTTTCTTTCTTTCTCCCTTTCCCCCTTTCTTTCTTTCTTTCTCCCTTTCCCCCTTTCTCCCTTTCCCCCTTTCTTTCTTCCTATCCCCCTTTCTCCCTTTCTTTCTCCCTTTCTTTCTCCCTTTCTTTCCCCCTTTCTCCCTCCCTTTCTCTCCCCCTTTCTCCCTCCCTTTCCCCCTTTCTCCCTCCCTTTCCCCCTTTCTTTCTTTCTCCCTTTCTCCCTTTCCCTCTTTCTCCCTTTCTTTCTCCCTTTCCCCCTTTCTTTCTCCCTTTCCCCCTTTCTTTCTCCCTTTCCCTCTCCCTTTCCCCCTTTCTCTCTTTCTCCCTTTCCCCCTTTCTTTCTTTCCCCCTTTCTTCCTTTCCCCCTTTCTTTCTTTCCCCCTTTCTTCCTTTCCCCCCTTTCTCCCTTTCCTCCCTTTCCCCCCTTTCTCTCCCCCTCCCTTTCCCCCTTTCTTTCTTTCCCCCTTTCTTTCTTTCCCCCTTTCTTTCTTTCCCCCTTTCTTTCTTTCCCCCTTTCTTTCTTTCCCCCTTTCTTTCTTTATCCCTTTCTTTCTTTATCCCTTTCCCCCTTTCTTTCTTCCTTTCCCCCTTTCTTTCTCCCTTTCTTTCTCCCTCTTTAAATAGAGGCCACTTTTTTCACTGATATATTATCAAATGGCCAAATTATTATTTTTTTTTTTTATCCATCTCAATGATTTCGCACTGAGACTTTTTTGTTTTTTCATCTGAAAGCTTTGTCGACCTTCAATTGCCTTTTTTTTTAGATCATCATTAAACTGTAGTGAATGACCTCATAATTCCATCAGGAACATGCGATTGGCTACTTATGCCTGCCCACTTCTTCAATATCCTTTTTGAAATTTCAGCATTGTAGTAATAACCTTTCCAAAATGTCGCTGTTTTTCGTTCATCGCTTCTCCTCAGCCACCTTTTATAGATTACAGCTGGATAAAGTATCTAGGGGGGAAACCCTACTGGAGTCCCTCCAAAAACCAGGCAATTAAAAAGCGTCGGAGCTGACCTCCTCTCTAACCTCCTCTTATTAAAAAACACCCTTATGTACCGAAATAATGGGTCCCTTTTGTCATGCCGAGCATTTATATTATGGAAATTCCTCTCCATTGTAACAGGACGGAGGGCTGGGAGAGGAGAGGTCTGCAGCACCGCCAAGGGGCAAGAAGATGGGGCAGGAGAGAGAGTTTAAACAGCTCATAGAAATATATAAAAATAAATTATAGCCAGTTTGAACCCTTCCTCCATGTTTACTAAAACTTAGCCGGCCTCCCTAAGGGGCAGGTAAGGCAGCAGAGTTGAGCTTTAAAGCACAATCACTGTGCAGCATTACCATCAGGATGCGGTGTATGCGGATGGAAGGAATACAGGTGCCCTAAGCGTATATTAACCCTTTCATGACCACGCCTATTTCTGACATTTGGTGTTTACAAGTTAAAATCTGTATTTTTTTGCTACAAAATGACTTAAAACCCCCCAAACATTCTGTATATTTTTTTTTTAGCAGAGAATCGAGAGAATAAAATGGCGATTGTTGCAATATTTTTTGTCACATGGTATTTGTGCAGCGGTCTTTTAAACGCAACTTTTTGGGGAAAAAGAAACTTTTAATAAATTTAAAAAAAAAAAAACGAAACGGTAAAGTTAGCCCAATTTTTTTGTATAATGTGAAAGATGATGTTACGCCGAGTAAATAGATACCAAACACGTCACGCTTTAAAATTGCGCACACTCGTGGAATGGCGACAAACTACGGTGCCTAAAAATCTCCATAGGCGACGTTAAAAAAAAAATAACGGTTACCAGGTTAGGGTTACAGAGGAGGTCTAGTGCTAGAATTATTGCTCTCGCTCTGACGATCGCAGCGATACCTCACCTGTATGATTTGAACACCGTTTACCTATGCGGGCGCGACTTCCGTATGCGTTTTTTCTTTGCGAGCTCGCTTTAAAAATTTAGTGTTTTTTTTTTTTAATTTTATTTATTTTTTTTTTTTTACATTGTTTTTAAAAAAAAATAAATAAAAATTTGATCACTTTTATTGCTGTCACAAGGAATGTAAACCTCCCATGTGACAGTAATACCCTGTGTTTCCCCGAAAATAAGACCTAGCGTGATTGTCGGTGATGGCTGCAATATAAGCCCTACCCCCCAAATAAGCCCTAGTTGAAGTCCTTGTAGGTCTTATTTCCAGGGTAGGGCTTATTTTCGGGGAAACAGGGTAGGGCTTATTTGGGGGGGGTAGGGCTTATATTGTAGCCATCACTGACAATCACGCTAGGTCTTATTTTCGGGGAAACAGGGTAGGTGGTGACAGGTCCTCTTAATGGAGGGATCGGGGGGGTCTAAAAGACCCCAAATCCCTCCTTTGCACTTCAAAGTATTCAGATCGCCGAAAACGGCGATTCTGAATACTGTATATTTTTTTTTAAACGGCGCCATTGGCAGCTGAGTAAACAGGAAGTGACGTCGCGTGACGTCACTTCTGTGTTTACAGAGAGAAGACGGGCACAAAGCCGTTTCCGGCTTCGTGACAGTCTGTCTCTAGCCGCTGGAAGTGGCAGTTCGAGGATCGGGTCTCCCGGTGGGATGGGGGGCCCGGTAAGAGCGGCGGGGGGGGGGGATGTCCCCTCCCGCTCCCCCGGGATAACAACCAAGCGGGTTTTAGCCGCATCGGTTGTTATCCCTGGATAGCCGATCGCCCGCTCTTAAAAAAACGGTACTGGCATGATGCCTGCAGCCGCGGGCATCATCCTGGTATAACCCCCGAAAGCCGAGGCCGCATATCTGCGTACGTTTGGCGGCAAAAGGGATATTTACAAACTGTACAGAGATACAAAATTTCCAAAATGAGAAGATTCATTGAAAGGATTATAGACATTACTCTGATCTAATGCACTTGTATATCTATAAAAACCTGTGGCTTTCCTTTTAAAAACAAAGTAGCACTATGGAAAATCATACCGATATATTAAAATGAATTGATAATTTGTGTTCCCTGTCGGCAGCCAATCGGAATGTTCCACTACCCCCACCGCAGTCAGCAGCCTCATCCTCCCCGTTATCGCAAAGGCGGCTTGTAACTTTAAATTAGGTAAGTCCTCAGGCTGCTCTATAACCAAGGGATGGGCCCGGTTATTATTTACTTAGGAGTTGTGAGTAAAAAGTCTTAGCGGGTAAAAACGCCCGGCGAGCGGCTCTGCCAAGTACGCAAGTGATGGCCGACACCTAAAGCAAAAGTTGCTTGCGGCATGTTTATGATTAGGCAGCATCACTCTCGCGTCGAAAATAAGATGATGATGGAACTGGAGTCGTTATTTCGATGCAGCCGATTTTCCTAACGAGGCACGAGCGCCACTGTTGACATTACGAGTGGCGCGGCCCTTTCATCATTAATCTGCCGCGTCTTAATGACTACTTTCTGGGCAACTGCAAACTAACAGCGGTGCTCCTCGTTATTGTGTCTCAGAGGAGGGCTGCGAGAGTTCCGCCACGAAATCCAATTCCAAAGACCGCGTTTTAAAAGAGGCACGCACTTAGCTTCTATCGGAAACGAGACAAGTTCTTCCTTCAGACGTTCTGCTAAATGAGATTCCAGCAAGAGCACAAGTTCATCCTCGTGTGCCGATCAGACAAACATGTCTAACTTGCTTCATCGCCCGTTTCCCCTCCCCCCCCACCAAGAGGCCCTTGGGCTGGCCAGATTGGGTACCTGTCATCTCTGGTCGGTGGGGTCCTAGGCTCGGTTAGGAAGTGCAAAGAGCAGTAAATGTGCAAAAAAAAAAATGAGATTTCAATTTCTGTAGTCAGAGACCGTGAAATATTTCTGAGCAGTTGCTGCACATCGTTTATTGCCCTTTGCAGATGGGCTCAAGAGCGTTTTGATGCCAAATTAAAGCCCGAACTCCAGGGATTAGACAAATTCTACCCCTGAAGTGGGGCCCCACCATGCATTGCAAGGGGCTTGTTTAGTCTTGAGGTGCAGGGGTAAGGTCAGGGGCAGACTGACCATTCGGGCACTCGGGCATTGCCCAAGGGCCTCCATGCCACTAAGGGGCCCCATCAGGGTTGCCAGCCTCAATAAAATCAGGGACAGTATGTAAAAATTAGCTGTTTTTTTTTTAAATCCCAAGATTATAGCTGCCCCGCCTCACTAGTACATTTTCAGTTTGTGTATGTGTATTCTGAGTGTGTATACTGTATGTGTGTGTATACTGTGTGGCCCCATAATCTATTGCCCGGGGGCCCCATAAGCTCCTATTGCCCGGGGGCCCCATAAGCTCCTATAGCCCGGGGGCCCCATAAGCTCCTATAGCCCGGGGGTCCCATAAGCTCCTACAGCCCGGGGGCCCCATAAGCTCCTACAGCCCGGGGGCCCCATAAGCTCCTATAGCCCGGGGGCCCCATAAGCTCCTATAGCCCGGGGGCCCCATAAGCTCCTATAGCCCGGGGGCCCCATAAGCTCCTATAGCCCGGGGGCCCCATAAGCTCCTATAGCCCGGGGGCCCCATAAGCTCCTATTGCCCGGGGGCCCCATATGCTCCTATTGCCTGGGGGCCCCATAAGTTGTCAGTCCGCCACTGGGTAAGGTGTATTACTTACCTTATAGTTGGCTCTGACAGGCTCTCTCAGTCCATGTGACCGATCCCCCTCCTAAGTAGCTTTGGGCCATTGCGGCATACTCACACCCCCCCCCCCCCGACCTACAATGCAGGGGCAATGATCCTGAGGGACCAGCCCCTAGGCCTGAGAACAGCACTGGAGCCTGCTGGGAGGTAAGTACACCTTATTCATGCCTACCTAGAATAAACAAGCATTTAACTCCTATGCCGCGTACACACGAGCGGATTTTCTGTCGGAAAAAAACTTGGATGGTTTTTCCGACGGAATTCCGCTCAAGCTTGCCTCGCATACACACGGTCACACAAAAGTTCTCTGAACTTTAGACCGCCAGGAACGCGATGACGTGCAACACTACGACGAGCCGAGAAAATTAAGGTCGGTGCTTCCGAGCATGCGTCGAAATTGTTTCCGAGCATGCGTTAGGAATTTTGCGCGTCAGAATTTGTACAGACGATCGCATTTTCGGATATTTTTTCCGACCGAAAAATTGAGAACCTGCTCTCAATCTTTTGCTGGTCGGGAATTCCACCAGCAAAAGTCCGATGGAGCGTACACACGGTCGCATTTTCCGACCAAAAGCGCTCATCGGTCTTTTGCTGGCCGAATTTCCTAACGTGTGTACGGGGGCATTATGGTGAAGGGTGGGGGCATCCGCTGCAATGGCAGAGGTTGTCTCATTCCGGGAGTTCCGAGTGGAGATAGGAAAACAGCCATTGTGTAATTATGCTTCTGGTTTTAGTGTTGAGGGTAACCATTCAGGGTTGCAATTTTAATTATGCGTCTGGAATTGGGGTTAAGGGTTATCATGGGGGGGGGGGGGGATAAAGATTGTGATTATGTTTATGGAGTTGGGGTGAAGGGTTATTATTGGGGGTTCGGGAAAATTAGATTTTTGCATTTCAGATACGATTATCACACCGACAAAAACAAAACACAAACGTGCACCGCAAGTTTCAGTGCCCAATACATGTTGATGGTTTCCAAAATTTGCCAAACAATGCCAATTCTCGTGCAACAAACATAAGCACTTTTTTTTTTTTTTATAGGTCAAACACTATTCCCTGGCACGGGCCTAAAGCTGCAACATTCAGACTGACCATAGGAACCCGATCCAAGCCAGAACGTGAGGAGCACCCAACCAAAACTAAAGCTGACCAACAGGCAGGCCCAGAAGGACGTTATTGGACAGAGAATTCAGGACTCCCAGAAGCCTCGTAGAGTGGGGTAGGAGATATTTTGGACTGATTTTAAACTAATATTAAAGAGTTTGTTTTTTAAATTTTATATAGGTTCTAATCCTCACCCTATCAGGTTGTCACCAGAGCAAGAAATGAGTAGAAAACCCCCCAATGAGGGGGGGGGACACCTGTTCCTATGCAACTCTAAAAATTCAAGCTTCTCCAAGTTTCTTCAGTTCTAAGGAGCGCGGGGAACATCTCCGGTGTTTATATCCACATAGGGAGCAGACACTTTTCTCCAATCACCATAGAATGCGTCAAGGCAGATGTTGCTCCTGGATAATCAAGTCTATTCTTGGACAATCAACCTTGACACATTCCATGGTGGTTGGATGTAGGTGTCCATACTCCCTCTGTGGATATATACATTGGGGTATGTTTCTGTAAAGAGGAAAGGATTGCTGCTACTCCCAACCAGGCCAAGTAATTAAACAATAAGGAGCTACATTGTCTACAAGCCTACATGTCTCCACCAATCCACACATCAGGATTATTTTTGCCCCTCCCACCCAGGCTTAGTTGTAGACCCTATGACTGAATCCCAGTGGGTGGGGCGAAATGCATCAGAATGGGTGGATTGGTGGAGACATGCAGGCCAAGGACGCTCTTTATCGTTTATTTACCTGGGATAGTTAGGAGTAGTGGTGAGCCTTTCCTCTTTACAGTCACCAGCCCTCTGGATTGGTATCAGGATAAGTCTACCCCCCCCCATATGCTATGGGACTCAGGGATATGCTTTCACCTCTACTTTGAGCAGCACCAAAAGCAGTATAACAGGTCACTTGTGGTAAGTTCCTGCCACACATTAGAACTAAAGAATTGGTATGGATAAGCTCTAAAAAGGTCTTCAAACAGCATTACAGAACAAGTACAATTGATATGGCTACAAGCTGACCCAGTTATTGGCCGGTCGACTCAAAATTTTGAAGTATATCTAAAGCCACATTCTATACGCTATGTATAGAATAGAGATGGTTAAAACCCAATGGGAAGAGATTTTCCTTCACTTCCTGTAGACACAACTGGTTGTGAGATCGGGAAATCTCAGCAAAGCGAAGGCGTTCCTCTGCGATAGTTTTTACCACCCCATGTGAGAAGAAGAAATTTCTCACTATTCCTGTTCTGGTGACAACTAAAAATATTCAATTTTTTTTTCATCACTTTTTGTCGTGGTGACCAGGATTAATACAGAAGGTAAATATCCCCCCCAAAGCAATTGTGGATTACGATATGCTTTAAAGCTGAACTCTGGGTACATAAACTTTCAATTAAATATTCTCATCTTTAGCACATGGCCTATTCGGACAGCAGAGCTGTAGGGGGGGCCCTGGAGGCTCCACCCAGGGCTCCACCCACAAGCTGGCTGCAGAAAACTACGGGGGGGGGGGGGCAGAGACCAGACCAGTCAACCTACACAAGGAGAGCAGAGCTGTGAGAGGAGCCCAGCCAGGGCCGTCTTTTCACCAGGGCACGCTGGGCCACCTGCTCAGCGACCCCAGTCAGGGCCGGACTGGCCTACCGGGATCCCAGGAAAATTTCCCAGTAGGCGGCCTGCCCTGGGGCCGCTTTGAGTTGCAGCTGCAGCCCTCCATTCTTTCCCACTCTCCTCCTTCTCCTGTGTATGACGGAGCTGGCTGGGTCTGTGTTTGGCGGCCACGCTGTAACAAGGTCCCGCTGCCCTAGACCGGCTCGTGTAATAGTAGATTGAATCAGTGTTCCGCCTATCACACGAGCCAGTCTAGGGGGGGGCGGGACCTTGTTACGGTGCGGATGCCAAACACAGACCAAGCCAGCTCCATGATACACTGGAGGAGATGCCCGCTGTGTGTGTGTGTGTGTGTGTGTTACCAGGTGATGGTGAGTCTGTATTAATTGGCACAGTGATGCTGCAAAGGTGGGCACACTGAGGCTGCATTTGATGGGCAATCGTATTGTGTAGACAGGGCCCCAGTGCACTGTATTGCCTGGGAGGTCTATAATGCTCTTAAGATGGCACTGGGCCCAGCAGGTTCCACCCACTACAGAAGGGGGGTGGAGAGCAGACTAGTCACCCTGCACAGGGAGAGAGGACAGCAGTGGGCGGTCTTTATTACAGGAAGTCTTGCATTGGATGACTGCACCGATCAGGAAGAAATACACAAAGCACACCAAGATTCAAGAAGAATACACATGAACAATGGATTTTATACAATATTTGCTTATCCCAGCCAGAGTTCAGCTTTAAAGATACAAGCTTTCGAAACACAGAAGGTTTCTTTGTCACTAGGCACTTTCATTGGCACTATGCTGGAAAGGTGATAAAACATCTTTCATCATGCACTTTTTGAGTTAGCCATTAATGGGTATCATGTCGACTTCAAACTTTACTCTTTTTCTCAAGAGCTAACAAAAGGTACAACACCAAATGTTAAAGGGCACTATATGGTAAAAAAGCATGTGGACCCATTTCCAAATGATGGGGTTCAGGTGTTTCCAGTGAAGGGTCCTGTTAACACTACAACATACAAAAGACATTGTAGACAATTGCTCTTTCAACCTTGTGGTAACAGTTTGGTGAAGACCCTTTTCTGTTCCACCAAGACTGTACCCTGTGTACAAAGCCAGCTCCATAAAGACATGGTATATCCAGTTTGGTGTGGAGGAGCTGGAGTTCCCAACATCAGTTGTTAAGTATCCCCAACAGGTCAGGTCTTCAATTATTGTCAATGACTTGGTATTTATCACAGCTATTTCATCTAAGGGAAATTCCCATAAAACAGCCTGTTGGGGGTACTTCAGGACTGAGGTTAGAAACCACTGTTGTAGACAATTGTGTTATCCCAACCTTATGGTAACAGTTTTTGTTTCACCATGACTATGCCCCGGTTTACAAAGCCAGGTCCATAAAGACATGGTTTGACCAGTTTGGTGTAGAGGAACTCGAGTCCCCAGCCTCAGTCTTCAAGTACCTCCAATAGGTCATGCTTTTAAATCGACGTCAATGACTTGGTATTTACAACTGTTATTTTAATGGAAATTCCCAAAACGTGGCCTATTGGGGAAACTTGAGGACTAAGGTTGAGAACTAATGTTGTAGAGCATTGTGCTCTTCCAACATTGTGGTAACAGTTATGTGAAGACCCTTTTCTGTTCCACCATGACTGTGTACAAAGCCAACTCCATAAAGACCACCTGGTTTGACCAGTTTGGAGTGGAGGAACTTGAGCCCTGACCTCAACCCTACTGAACACCTATGGGATGAATTAGAATGCCAACTGTGAGCCAGGTCTTGTCATGCAACATCAGCACCTGACCTCAAATTTTCAGACACCCTCCAAAATCTTCTGGGAAGTATTTGTAGAAGAGTGGAGGCTTGTATAGAACAAAGAGGGGCACTTCCATATTATTAATACCCATGGTTTTGGAATGGGATGTCCATCAAGCTCATAAAAGGTGTGATGGTCAGGTGCCCACAATCTTGTTGGCCACATAGTGTAGAAACATCCCACATTGTCACAGCAGTTGAGTATTAGTAGGCCTTACAAACGAACGTAACCTACAAGTTTGGTTTTCTGGTCCTTTAATCGCCCATAATTACATTTTCAGCACTGCCCAGAACCATCCTACAACATACCGCAACACACCCGCAGACTGCACTGACTACAAGGAGCACTGGAAGACAAAGTGCAAATGGATTTTCAGTCCTATGACCTAAAGCAGACATTGCAGTAAAACACAAGGCCTGCTTATACTGTCTGCTCCCCCTTCCTCTTTAAAAATCACCCTCATCTTCCACCCATGGTTTGAAGGCGAGGATGACATCGCACTCCTTCAGGCTAGATCCCGGGGAGTACAGAGCAGTGAGAGGACAGGAGCGTCTTCTCACGAGATTTTGCTCTTTCTGCATTCCTCAGGAATCTTCTTGGAAGGACGGTTATGTTACACCCAGGGATACAGAAGACAGTAATAAGGCAAGTATAACTCTACATTTTGGAACTACTAAAATTAGGTGATTTTTAGAGAGGGAGGAGGTGTGAATGTTATATTGCAGAGCTTGAATTGTACTCCAAGGTCCGCTTAACGAATTTGTTAAATAATTTACCACCTAATTCCTGCGTCCTGTTCAGACGAGTTCAAATCCCAGTCAAGGATCAAAAATACTCCTTGCAGGCCATCTGGGAAATTCGTACCCAACGACAAAACGTAACAGCATTGTTTGCTCCCCCCCCCTCTGCGCAGAGGGAACCCTAGAGGCTATAGGAGGAGGGGGGGTTGCCACATCAGCAACGTGCTGTCCGTGTCCCCAGATGATTGACTGCTACTGTTGGCAGGATTGAAGTTCCGATAGCCAGGTCCACCAGACACGATGACCACCGAAGTGATTTCCTTACGATTTGTGTCCCTGGCGCACGGCCGGCTCCTAAACCAGACGTCGGGATCGTCCGTCATTTCATAAATGGAGCCATCCTCCTCGCTTGTCTCCAGGGTGCTGTTGTCCCCTCTGGAGCCCTCCCTGGCGGAAAGATGGGGGCCGGGCAGATGCGACGTTCCCCGAAGCCGATACTGAAGGAGAATTCCTTTTCTGCGTGACGGGGGGAGGTTGTCGGAGGCCGGTTCTTGTGAAGGGCAGTTGGCGGTGTCTCTTGGTTCTGATGCGGCCTCCTTTTCTCTTACGTCCTCTGTAGAGCCTTGTTCTGTACGCAGTGCTTCGGGCGCCATCGTGCTGCAGGCTACGGTGAGGAGCTGGACCGGGCCGCAGTGTCCATTCAATGAGACCATCCCTTTTCCTGTTCCGACAGACAGATAATTTTTTTTTAAAAAGCGTTATTAAAGGGTAATTTCACTTAAAACTAGTAGTTCAGATTTTAGTAGCACTGATTTATCTTAAAGGGGACCTCATCTATACCAAGATCTCAGCTAGTTTTTATCACAGCCTCAACTTTTGGGTGTGAAATACTTGCCCAACAGCAGCTCAGGGCTACCTTTAGTCACTTTGGGGTTGTGACACATGTTGCTTTCAAGGGAGCAGAATCTGTGTTCAGGCACAGCTTTTGATTGGCTGGCTTTGACAGTGCATCTGAATATGGAAAATGTGTGCCGCACCGAAGGGAAACCAATCCTGTGTCCACCAATGTGAGTGCAGGCCAGGGAAAGAGCTTATGTCGGCTCCAAACAACTGTTGAGCAAAGGATGACTCCCATGAAGCCGCACATTGATGCAGACCCACTGGTTTTGGAAGGAATGGCATGACTCCTTGTGGCATGGCCTCACGGGAGCCCAGGCTGAGACCCACTGGTATTGGAAAGAATGCCATGACTCCTTGTTGCATGGCCTGACAGGAGCCCAGGCTGAGACCGCCATTCCTTCCAATACCAGTGGGTCTGCATTGATGTGCAGCTTCATGGGAGCCATCCTTTGCTCAACGGTGGTTTGGAACCGAGATGAGCTCTTTACCTGGCCTGCACTCACAGTGCAGACGCCAGGGAAAGAGCTCTTCTCAGCTCCATATCTCAGACCCATATTCAGACGCATGGTCAAAGACAGCCAATCAAAAGCTGTGCCTGAACACATGTTGCTTTCAAGGGGGCAGAATCTGTGTCACAACCCCAAAGTGACTGAAGGTAGGTCCATCCTTTGCTCAACTGTCTGAATATTACTTTTAAAGCACCCCTCTGACTTTCTGTATTGGTGATAGGCTGTTGCACAAGAAGCCACCACAGGAAGTGAGGGGAAACTGGAACCTGTGGCTGAGGGTGCAACCATTCTAAAAGCAATATTCTTACAAAAGGTGTCCTGCTTTATTGCCTTTATGAATATGCTCTCCATCCTAATAAGCAGTGTATTCTGCTCTGCTCTTTGGTCTTTTCAACCTTTTGGTCTTGGCATATACAAGTATTTGTCCATGGTCCTGGCTTTGCATGAAGGTCTATGACTCCCTTGGAGGGAATTTCCCTGTTTTCCTGTCCCAGCTATTAGGAAAAAGTACTTGAAGAGAGAACTCTATCAGGGGCCCAGACAGAAGTAAAAGTATCTAACCCATTTCCGTCAGCCAACCAACACCTTTTTTTTCCTTTTTTGGGGGGTTTCTTGTCATGTAGTTATCAAATGCCAGCTATCAGCATCTGGAATTGGCTTAGTAAGTGCCTGGTTTCCACTTGCACTGCCGTGCCTAGACACCCTCCCATGGGCTCAGTTGCAAGGCTAGGACCATGAACAAAATACTTGTATATGCAAGGACCAAAAGGTTGTAAAGACTAAAGAGCAGATTTGAAGGTTGGTTAGGGTGAAGGCTAAATTCCTGCAGGCATTAAAGCAGAACTTCTCTTGGAGAAATTACCCCTCCAAGCAAAGAGATGTTGGCATGGGTCAGAAATACTGTTACCCTGGAACTCTTCTCCCTGCTGGTGCCAGTCACATGACCAAACACCAGACAATTATTTAGCCATCGTATTTCAGCCGAAAAGGTGAGTGTGTCATTCAGGTAGATGCTTTGCCTTAACCAATTCTCCTTTTCATCAGAAGACCACATCCATGAGCATGTGTTGGCAACTGGCCATGTAACTAGCAGCAGCAGGGAGAAGAATTTAAGGAGAAAAGAAAGGAAAGGGTAGCGTATAGGTCTACTTTAAAATAACTTTATAGTGAAGAATGGAGGTTTTTGAATTTTAGGTAGCAATCAGTCAAGACACCTACCTGTAATTTTGGGGATGCCCTCCAACTTTGGCACAGGTAATGTGATCAGGATGCCAAGGTCGGTGCCCACCCAAAGCAAACCCTGGCATATCATCAGGGTGGTGACTCTGGGATTCTTCTGCCCTGTGGAGAGAAGATATGGGGGGGGGGGGGAGAAGATGACATGGGGGTGCAGGAACAGAAGGAGCTACAAAACCAACTTAGGTCTGCTGCACCTTTTAGTTGGAAAAACAATAACACATCAGATAGGGAAAAAAAGGCGCTCGCTTCCTGCCAGGGATTAACATGTTGAGGGTGCCAGCTCAGATTATGCCTACCGCTTGATGATTATCTCCAGGCGGGAGCCAGGGAGAGGGGTCTCGGCCAATCTGTACTGTATTGTTAGCTGCATACTCGCTATCCCAAACATTTAGCTTGACATCCAACCCCAGGACAGACATCAAGCTGGCCCTTCAACCGCGCTCTGACAACTCATCTCCGCTAATTATCTATTCTCTGCTGTGGAGACAAAACATCTGCTTAATAGTGGAGCTGTAGCACACCTGGGGGCTGCACAATGTGCACCTGGTACCGGGGGGGGGGGGGGGGGGGATGGGGGGGTAGACAGACCATGGAACAGTAATCCTTCATAAATAGACTCACTAAAACTTTTTCCAGAATTTGTGTTTTGGTAATTTAGATGAAGTGTTTTTATTTTGGCTCTTCCTGCACAGATCAACGTTCTATCGACGACTAATTATTCCTCATTATCCTTCTCTACAGGCAGCGGGCTCAGACCTCCAGGGATCTGCCAGCTACAGATCCAGAAAAGGGGCCACAAAGATTAACTTAATGAATTTATGGGAACTACGGGGAAAAAAAAAAGAAGGATGATGTATATCATGTGGTCTGTCACTAGCATTAACTGCTTGAGTCCCCGGGGACCTTTTCTCCCTCAAGTCCCATGATGGGTTTTTACTATTTGATGATGTTCCACACACTTTCAATTCTATAATAATATATTTATAACATTTTTTGTAGTCCACCCCAACATATTAGAAATCTTTTTTTTTTTTGGGGGGGGGGGGGACAAATAGGGCTTTAAATTGGTAGAATGTTTGGATACATTTAATTTTTTTTTTCATTTTAATTGGGGATAAATCCAAATTTGAATAAAAAGCAGTTGTTTGTAATTTTTACCCAGCACGACATTTGAGCACACCCTCCTCCCCCACTTTGATTACTCCAAAATATAATCAGCAAAGTCTACTGATTAAAAAGATATCGCTTTCGTGCAACCATTATGTAACATCATTACGTACATTTAACTAACATTAGGCATTTTCTTTAGGAGAGCTTTATTCCCATTTCAATAATAAATTCAGATGCAAGAAAAAAAAAAAAATTAAATGGTTGATGTAAATTGTGAACATAAACATTAAGTTGGATTGATGGAGGGTGCAAATTTAAAACGACGGCAACTCGATTGGCAATTATGTAAAAGATGGACCATCTCCACTGAACACTTTTGAAGCAGTTACAGCAACATGTTTTTGGGGGTTTGCCCAGAGTTCAGGCTTAATTTTTACAGGCATTACATGGAAGTGAGAGAGGAAAGTCCCAGGCATTACCCGGCAAGGACACGTGGAGGTCCCAGGCATTACCCGGCAAGGACACGTGGAGGTCCCGGGCATTACCCGGCAAGGACATGTGGAGGTCCCAGGCATTACCCGGCAAGGACATGTGGAGGTCCCGGGCATTACCCGGCAAGGACATGTGGAGGTCCCGGGCATTACCCGGCAAGGACATGTGGAGGTCCCGGGCATTACCCGGCAAAGGACACGTGGAGGTCCCAGGCATTACCCGGCAAAGGACACGTGGAGGTCCCAGGCATTACCCGGCAAGGACACGTGGAGGTTCCAGGCATTACCCGGCAAGGACACGTGGAGGTCCCAGGCATTACCCGGCAAGGACATGTGGAGGTCCCAGGCATTACCCGGCAAGGACATGTGGAGGTCCCAGGCATTAAAGTGACAAGGGAAATACCAAATGTTACCAGGCAAGGACAAGGGACAGGTCCCAGGCGTTAAAGTGATTGTGGCAGGTCCTAAGTATTAAAAGTGACAGAGGCAAGTCCCAGGCGTTACGCAAAAAGAGGACAGTCCCCGGCATTACGTGGCAGTGAGAGAGCCAAGTCCCAGGTGTCACCTGACAAGGACAGGGGCAGGTCCCAGGTGTTAAAGTGACAGGGGCAAGTTCTAGGTTTTTAATTGAAAGGGGCAGGTCCTGGGTGTTATCCAGCAGCAACAGAGGTACAGTGAGGGGAAAAAAGTATTTGACCCCCTGCTGATTTTGTACGTTTGCCCCACTGACAAAGAAACGATCCGTCTATAATTTTAATGGTTGGTTTACTTCAACAGTGAGAGAGACAGAATAACAACCAAAAAATCCAGAAAAACGCAATTCAAAAAAGTTATAAATTGATTTGCATTTTAATTGAGTGAAATAAGTATTTGATCCCTTCACAAAACATGACTTAGTATTTGGTGGCAAAACCCTTGTTGGCGATCACAGAGGTCAGAAGTTTCTTATAGTTGGCCGCCAAGTTTGCACACATCTCAGGAGGGGTTTTGTCCTCTTTGCAGATCCTCTCCAAGTCATTAAGGTTTCCAGGCTGACGTATGGCAATTCGAACCTTCAGCTCCCTCCACATATTTTCTATGGGATTAAGGTCTGGAGACTGACTAGGGCACTCCGGGACCTTAATGTGCTTCTTTTTGAGCCACGCCTTTGTTGCCTTGGCCACGTGTTTTTGGGTCATTGTCATGCTGGAAGACCCATCCACGACCAGTTTTCAATGCCCTGGCTGAGGGAAGGAGGTTCTCGCCCAAGATTTGACAGTACATGGCCCCGTCCATCGTCCCTTTGATGCAGTGAAGTTGTCCTGTCCCCTTAGCAGAAAAGCACCCCCAAAGTATAATGTTTCCACCTCCATGTGTGATGGTGGGTTTGGTGTTCTTGGGGTCATAGGCAGCATTCCTCCTCCTACAAACACGGCGAGTTGAGGCCAAAGAGCTGGATTTTGGTCTCATCTGACCACAACACTTTCCCCCAGTTCTCCTCTGAATCCTTCAGATGTTCATTAGAAAACTTCAGACGGACCTGTACATGAGATTTCTTGAGCAGGAGGACCTTGCGGGCATTGCAGGATTTCAGTCCTTCACGGCATAGTGTGTTACCGATTGTTTTCTTGGTGATTATGGTCCCAGCTGAGATCATTGACAAGATTCTCCTGTGTAGTTCTGGGCTGATTCCTCACCGTTCTCATCACCATTGAAACTCCACGAGGTGAGATCTTGTATGGAGGGAGATTGACAGTTATTTTGTGTTTTTTTTCCATTTGTGAATACTCGCACCAACTGTTGTCACCCTCTCACCAAGCTGCTTGGCGATGGTCTTGTAGCCCATTCCAGCCTTGTGCAGGTCTACAATATTGTCCCAGACATCCTTGGACAGCTCTTTGGTCTTGGCCATGGTGGAGAGATTGGAATCTGATTGATTGCTTCTGTGGACAGGTGTCTTTTATACAGGTAACAAACTGAGATTAGGAGCACTCCCTTTAAGGGAGTGCTCCTAATCTCAGCTCGTTACCTGTATAGAAGACACCTGGGAGCCAGAAATCTTGCCAATTGATAGGGGACCAAATAAATTATTTCACTCATTAAAATGCAAATCAATTTTTTTGAAATGCGTTTTTCTGGATATTTTTTTTATTCTGTCTCTCACTGTTATAATAAACCTGACCATAAAAATTACAGACTGATCGTTTGTCAGTGGGCAAACGTACAAAAATCAGCAGCCGATCAAATACATTTTTCCCCCCTCCCTGTAAGTTCCATGCATTACCTAGCAGTGAAAGACGTCCTAGACATTACCTGGCAGTAACAATGGCTAGAAGGCGGCATTACCTGGCAAGGACAAGGTGCGGGTAGAAATGTTCATTTCCTGTAGAAGTTCCAGAGTTTCGGTGTGGAAGAGACGGATCGACGAGCCCTCTGAGAACGCCATCCACACTCCTCCGCCAGCTCTTATCATGTGAGTAACGCTCACCCCCTCATCTTGAATGGCCTCAAAACTCTGTACAAGAAGGAACGAGAGGTGACATAGAGGAAACGTCCCCAACATGCCGGAGGGGGGGGGGGGATTACAAATATGTGCCGGCCACAGACTTCACACCATACTTGTAAACTCGCATTAACGCAACATTCTACACCCAACGCTATTGGCGTCCAGTGTGCAAGAGGCCCAACACTTGTAGTCTCTGGATATACCAAGAACAGTCTATTGCTACATTGTATTCATAGTTCCTATGTAGAGCAAAATGGGACTTACTTTTGATCTGCATTTGACATCAAACATTACAAATGAAAAGTTATATAAAAATTTACACAGCACATATATAGTATATATTTATATACACACACATATACAACTTGATCCCCTAAACAATTATTATTTATATTATTATATTTATTTAAATTTTCCCACTTTTTTTTCAGGGTTGTATTAAAATATGCAAAATAGAAAAAGCGCCTGGCAAATAACTTTGATATCCTTTGTCCCAGAAATATTTTATAATGGGTTAAAATTGTAGAAAAAAAATATTTTTTTTTTTTTAGAGAAAAACTGTAAAAAAAAAAAAAAAAGTAATTTTTTTATGCAATCCATAGATAAAAATGAGAACTAACATGATTGATTTTGGCAATATTGTCTTGCAAAAAACTATTTTGCTGGGGAAAAAAAATGGTGTTGATTTACTAAAACTGGAGAGTGCCAAATCTGGTGCGGCTGTGCACGATAGCCAATGAGCTTCTAAACTTCGGCTTGTTCAATGAGGCGTTGACAATAAAACCTGGAAGCTGATTGGCTCCCATGCACAGCTGCACCAGATTTTGCGCTCTCCGGTGTTAGTAAATCAACCTCAATATATGTATGACTTTATTCTTTGCCATTCCTTCAAATAACAAACAGGCCTATAGTGGAAGTGTAAAAATTGCTCTGGTCCTTGGGTTTATAAAGTTCAATCGCCTTTTTGATTTTTTTTTTTTTTTTTTATATGATGTTTTTGTATTCCTGAATACTTTGAGAAAATCTAGATGATGATGTATCAACCATATTGATGTTGATGCTGCTTGGAATGTTGATTTGACTTTGGATTAAAATGTTTGTTTGTTTTTTTTGGTGGTTATTGTTGGTGTCCATTTGGCAAAAAAAATTTCAAAAATAAAATCTGATTTAAAAAAAAAAAAAAAAAAAAAAAGTACAATAGCCAAAAGAGTGGTTGTAGAAAATTAACATTTGGTTTGGTTTTGGGAAGATGGACGAAGGGTAAAACCTCTGTTATTTGCTGTGTCCCCATTGTGGAGATTCCTTTACTCCCTGCCCCAGTGACCACTCGGGTATTGCTGTGAGTTGCACATCCCATTTCCTCTTTCTGGAGCAGATTATCAGTGTAGTCATATGGAGCCTATGCTAGGGAGTCAAGTGATACCGTCACAATTGACCGTATTTTTGGTCGTAACCTTGTTTATTTTTACTTTATTTATTTAAATAAAAATAAATACTGTCACAATTGACAGGTTTTTTTTTTTTTTTTGGTCGTAACCTTGTACGGCCATTTTTTTTACTTTATTTATTTAAATAAAAATAAATAAATACTGTCACAATTGACCTTTTTTTTTATCGTAACCTTGTACGGCCATTTTTTTTTACTTTATTTATTTAAATTAAAATAAATAAATACTGTCACAATTGACAGTTTTTTTTTTTTGTTTGTTTTTTTTTTGGTCGTAACCTTGTACGGCCATTTTTACTTTATTTAAATTAAAATAAATACTGCCACAATTTACCATTTTTTTTTTTTTTTTGGTCGTAACCTTGTACGGCCATTTATTTTTACTTTATTTAAATAAAAATAAATACTGTCACAATTGACCGTTTTTTGGTCATAACCTTGTATGGCCATTTATTTAAATAAAAATAAATACTGTCAATTGACAGTTTTTTTTTTTGGTCGTAACCTTGTACGGCCATTTATTTTTACTTTATTAATTTAAATAAAAATAAATAAATACTGTCACAATTGACCATTTTTTTGATCGTAACCTTGTACAGCCATTTATTTTTTACTTTATTAATTTAAATTAAAATAAATACTGTCACAATTGACTGTTTTTTTTTGGTCGTAACCTTGTACGGCCATTTTTTTTACTTTATTTATTTAAATAAAAATAAATAAATACTGTCACAATTGACTATTTTTTTTTATCGTAACCTTGTAAGGCCATTTTTTTTTTACTTTATTTATTTAAATTAAAATAAAATACTGTCACAATTGACAGTTTTTTTTTTTTTTGGTCGTAACCTTGTACGGCCATTTTTACTTTATTTAAATTAAAATAAATACTGCCACAATTTACCTTTTTTTTTTTTTTTTTTGGTCGTAACCTTGTACGGCCATTTATTTTTACTTTATTAATTTAAATAAAAATAAATAAATAAATACTGTCACAATTGACCATTTTTTTTGATCGTAACCTTGTACAGCCATTTATTTTTACTTTATTTATTTAAATTAAAATAAATACTGTCACAATTGACTGTTTTTTTTTTTTTTTTTTTGGTCGTAACCTTGTACAGCCATTTTTTTTTTTTTCATTTAAATAAAGTAAAAATAACCATAACAATTGACAGTTTTACAGTCGTAACCTTGTACGGCCATTAAAAAGAAAGATTTGCTCCCACTTCCTGCCCTGCTGACACACAAATAATGCCGATCCCTGGAAAATACACCCCCACCCCCCCACCAGTCAGCGGCTGAACCCCGCACAAACCTAAATGAAGCCCCATCAGGTTATCTAATGGTTGCTTGTGATAACAGCACCCCCTTGTGGTCAGTGATCTCTCTGCACCTGGTAGAAGAAAGGACTACCTATAAGCAATGTATTTACTGGTCCTTTTTAATGTCTTGTTGCAGGAGATTACGGCGGCTCCACACAGATCTGGATGGATTTAACCGAAGAGTTTCTCTCCTCCCCCCCCGGGGCACGGAATCAAGAGGCGAGGAAGAAATTTCAGGCGAAGACTAATTAATTTTCATCCCCCCTCCCTCTGCTAATCAATAGTTGTAATTAAATCCCGGGTTACAATTCTTCCCGCAATAAAACTGCAACTTTGTCATTACCAGGCACAGCGACGAGCGAACTCAATGGAGCAGAGCGCCATTCCTGAGCCCGGGTTACTAAGCATGACGTAGGCGCTACAACCAATTTCCCGGGAGGAGGAGGGGAGGAGCGGGGGGGGGGGGGGGGTAGGGGGGGCGCTCATTCGGTGCACACGGCTGGGGCCGACTTTACCTCTGTTTACTCCTGATAAGCTGCTGGAGGATCACCGTTCTGTACGGCACCGAGATGCCATTTTTAAATGAAAGTTGTATTTCATATAAAGAGGGCGCACTCTGCGGCTGGGACGGGCACACAATGGCTCTCTGGTGGCACACGGGACTCACAGAAACCATTAGTGGGCACACATCTGCCCGCTGCAGTAAAAAAATAAATAACACTGATTTAAAAACTTTTTCTCTACGACTAGAAAAGTGTGTCCCTTGCTAGCATGAAAGAAAGACCCTGGTTCTCCATGTGGAAGCAGCGGTCTCTGCGCAGAGGTCTGACACGCCCCCACCCCCCCGTTGAATGATAACTAGAGCTCTTTAAATCGGCAAAGCATATGCCCCCCGTTGTTTGGAGGATCTAACTCATTTAGAGGTGTTGGACCCCTGCAGAGAGACCACTGCTTCCACACAGAAAGCAAGGGTCCTTCCTTGGTTTTCTACTGTGGCTGATCCCTAAAGAAATCTGTGATGCACCCGGAAGGTAGATAGTGGATGTCAACTGAAAGCTTAAATTTGGCTTTAAGGACTTGATGTAGAAGGGGCCATCATCAAGGTGAGCCTCCTACCTGCTGCCTCTTCCCTTCTCCAAA
Source organism: Lithobates clamitans (assembly GCA_037952925.1). NCBI lineage: Eukaryota > Metazoa > Chordata > Amphibia > Anura > Ranidae > Lithobates > Lithobates clamitans. The sequence goes on from JBBGZY010003664.1 coordinate 147,724, forward strand.
GAAGAATGTTCATGATCCGCACATCATGAGCAGACCCCCCGTGATGAGAGAGGATGAATGGCTTCCTCAGTCTAGGCTCCGGCCAGGCCACGCCCCCAACGTGTTTCCCGCCACCCACTCGGAGCTTAATCATGGCGATGGGATCTCTGCAGCATTATCGCAATGGCCGCTTCCAACACCGCACTGGACTAGACAACAGCCCCATCCCCTCTGGTAAAGTCATGCAGGGGGTGGCCTCAATGATGGCATTTATTAATAAATGTTTTTTAATACAAAATATTATTTGAGTGACGTTTTTATATTTCTGTGTTCCCCTATTATTTAATAGATGTGGCAAAGTCTGTAGCATACAACCAACAAGGTTCTACCCTTCTCTCCCCCTAGCTAAAGTGAGTTCTGCCTGGATACACACGTGAAAAAAGGTAGAACTTTATCTCCCATCAAATCTATTAAAAAAAAAAAATTACTTTTCAGGTCAAAAAAAATGTATTATTTACCTGGACTTTGAGGGGTTCCGTCTCCAGCACGGTCACTCGATTCCGGCAGCTGGCCCATATGCAGTCATCCAGGGCCAGCAGGGCATGGACAGGGCTTGTTCCTACCCGCACGGTGGAAGGGCTTTCAGGATCCCATAATCCTCCTGGGAGGAAACAATAGACAGAGAGTTAGAGCAGTGGTCTCCAAACTACGACCCATGGGCCAGATGTGGCCCTTTCTTTGCCTTTATCTGGTCCTTGGGGCACGATTATTCCCATCAATACCAATGATGGAGCACTATTCTTCCTAATGATACCAACAATGGGGAACCATTCCTCCACTGACACCAATGCTGGGGCACCATTCCACCCACTGACACCAAGGACGGGGCACCATTCCTCCCGCTGACACCAAGGACGGGGCACCATTCCTCCCGCTGACACCAAGGACGGGGCACCATTCCTCCCGCTGACACCAAGGACGGGGCACCATTCCTCCCACTGACACCAAGGACGGGGCACCATTCCTCCCACTGACACCAAGGACGGGGCACCATTCCTCCCACTGACACCAAGGACGGGGCACCATTCCTCCCACTGACACCAAGGACGGGGCACCATTCCTCCCACTGACACCAAGGACGGGGCACCATTCCTCCCACTGACACCAAGGACGGGGCACCATTCCTCCCACTGACACCAAGGACGGGGCACCATTCCTCCCACTGACACCAAGGACGGGGCACCATTCCTCCCACTGACACCAAGGACGGGGCACCATTCCTCCCACTGACACCAAGGACGGGGCACCATTCCTCCCACTGACACCAAGGACGGGGCACCATTCCTCCCACTGACACCAAGGACGGGGCACCATTCCTCCCACTGACACCAAGGACGGGGCACCATTCCTCCCTTTGATACCAATGCTGGAGCAGTATTTTTCCTCCTACAAACTACAGACTCTGCCTGAGGCATTGTTTACTTCCACTGATGTTGCAACATTTTCTACTCCTACTGGCCACAATTCAGCCCCCCTAAAGTCTGAAGAGCCATAAACTGGCCCATTGTTTTAAAAAAAGTTTAAACTGAGGGGGCTCCAGAGTATAACTGCCAAAAAAATCTAAATCGCAAAGGTGAACGTTAAGCAACCACTCATACAAAGATGAAAAACAGCTGTGAGGTGGAAAAAAAAGTTAAAACTGTACATGGACAGATTATCGCAGGCCCAGATCTGGATCTTTATGGCCACCTTCTTATGTATCAGAGAGATAACAAGACAATATATGGCCATAAGTATGTAAACCTGCCTCCCAATGGTTGAGTTCTGGTGTCTCCAGTGAAGGGTCTTGTTAATGCTCCATCATACAAAGACATTGTAGATAATTGTACTCTTCCAACCTTGCGGTAACAGTTTGGTGAAGACCATTTTCTGTTCCACCATGACTGTGCCCCTATGTACAAAGCCAGTGCCATAAAGACATGATTTGACCGGTCTTCAATCATTGTTAATGGCTAGGTATTTATCACAGCTATTTTATCTAAGGGAAATTCCCATCAACTGTTGGGGGTGCTTGAGGTTGGGAACCACTGGACATTTGTGTTCCTCCAACATTGTGGTAACAGTTTGGTGAAGCCCCTTTTCTGTTCCACCATGATTGTGTCCCTGTGTACAAAGCCAGCGCTATAAAGACCTGGTTTGACCAGTTTGGTGTTGAGGAACTCGAGTGTCCTGTAAAGAGCCCTGACCTCAACCCTACTGAACACCAATTGTGAGCCAGGTCATCTCATCCAGCAACAAACATCCCTTAAAAACTTGTGGAAAACCTTCACAGAACAGTGGTGGATGGTATTAAGGGCTGTGGGGAAGCCAACTCAACCATGGAGGGAGGGAGACCAACTCAATATTAATGGCCTTAGGGAAGGAGAGGGGGCAACTCCATATTAATGACCATTAGGGGAGGAAGGCCAAATTCAAAGTAATGCCCATTGGGGAGGGGGGCAACTTCATATTACAGTCCGCCGTTTTGGAAAGGAATGTCTAACAAGCTCATATAGATGTTATTGTCCAGAAACATTTAGCTTTATAACGCGTACATCTAACGGCAAACACTTGTTTTAGATGGCGTAGGGAATGGATAGAACCCCTGTTGGGTTTCCATTTTGTTATTTAATTCTCAATTTGTGTCCTATTGTTGAGATTTCAATTTATGTTCTGGAGACACAAGAGAAAGTGAAAAGACATCTCCCAAAAGTGAGATCCCCTCCTAGACTGGTATTACTAAATAGAAGACCCCATTGGAAGATCTCCCCCTGTTCTGGCGACAGCTTGAAATTTGTTTTTTTCCCCTAACACTTCCTTTGTCAACAGAACCTATATGATGAATCCCCCCAGCGGGACACGGACAACAAGCCTGATAAGGGTTTCAACACTTGCCCACTCCATGCAAAGCAAATTGAGTTTTAGATCTAATAGTATAAAGTAGACCAGGGTTCTAGTATGTTTTGGATAGCACCACAAGCATTGTAGGCATCTCACCTGGGTTTTGTGGGTACAGCGCCAAGGTCCCGTCCTGCAGCCCCGCACACAGGTATTTGTAGCTTAATCTCAGGCAGAGGACAGGTTGTAGGCCGGGGCTCCGAAGTGCCATTAAACAGGTGGATCCGGTGTCTACGCTGCTGTACACCAGAATGCTGGAAGAGAAAAGATGGCTGTTACGGGAGGAGGTGGGTGTTCTGGGGGGGGCTTTCATGCCTCGTGTAAAGTGGAGGAGCAATCAGTCTTATCTGTCAAGAGATGTAAAGATATCAAACTCTGCAAAAACTGCTCACAAGGTCCTCCTCCTCCCAGCACGGTACTACGCAGTCCTCATATATTATTCATCTCGACATCACTGTTATACATCCTGATACAAGCTCATATACCTGTCTGGAAGCAGATGATAAACCGATCCTGGGAACGGCAAGGCGATGGAGATGCTGCCAGAAAGGTGTAGGTCTTATTCCGCTGTGCTCAAGGAGCACCAGACTAAACCTACCTACAGAAAAAACAATCCATCCCTTAACATTTTCTTCACACCATAAAAGCAGGGTGGTCCCCCTCTTGTGATCCCCTAAATAAATATTAAGAGATCGCCAGCACACCAGGTACCACCTCAATCCATAACGGAGGTCATAGGTATGAAGAGTCCAACCACAAAGCATACAAATTCAATGCCATAAAAGCATAGTTTCACCGACTATTTACAGGCACAATGGATTGGTCTACAAAATTGAGGAAGGGGGTAAATTTTGCTCGTAAAAACATTGGTGGACATATGCTCATGGAAAAAAAAAAAAAGCATGGTGGAGCTATGCTTTTGGAATTTTATGGGCACAATGGACAGGTCTGCAAACCCAAGGAAGGATCCCATTGTACCTGAAAAACTTTGGTGGCCCTATATTGGTGGAAAAAAGCATTGTTCTACCAATGTTTTTTGGGTACAATGGACTGGTCTGCAAATTTGAGGAAGAGGTCCATTGTGCCTATAAAAAAAGTTGAGGAACCTATGCTGGTGGAAAAAGCATAGTTCCACCAACATTTTAAGGGCACAGTGGACTGGTCTGCAAAATTGAGGAAGAGGTCCATTGTGCCCATAAAGTGTTGGTGGAACTATGCTTTTTCCACCAGCATAGGTTCATCAACGTTTTATGGGCACGATGGAGAGGTCTGCAAAACCAAGGAAGGGTCCCGTTGTACCTGAAAAACTTTGGTGGCCCTATATTGGTGGAAAAAGCATTGTTCTACCAATGTTTTTTTGAGTACAATGAACTGGTCTGCAAATTTGAGGAAGAGGTCCATTGTGCCTATAAAAAAAAAGTGGACGAACCTATGCTGGTGGAAAAAGCATAGTTCCACCAACATATTTTAAGGGCACAGTGGACTGGTGCTTTTTCGACCAGCATAGGTTCATCAATGTTTTATGGGCACGATGGAGAGGTCTGCAAAACCAAGGAAGGGTCCCGTTGTACCTGAAAAACTTTGGTGGCCCTATATTGGTGGAAACAGCATTGTTCTACCAATGTTTTTTGAGTACAATGAACTGGTCTGCAAATTTGAGGAAGAGGTCCATTGTGCCTATAAAAAGTTGACGAACCTATGCTGATGGAAAAAAAAAAAAAAAGCACAGTTCCACCAACATTTTAAAGGACACAATGGACTGGTCTGCAAATTTGAGGAAGGGGTCCATCGTGCTCATAAAATGGTGGAACTATAGGTTCCAGCATAGGTTCATCAATGTTTTATGGGCACGATGGACCCCTTCCTCAAATTTGTAGACCAGTCCATTGTACCCATATAATGTTGGTGGGCCTATTCTGGTGGAAAAAGCATAGTTCCACCAACATTTTAAAGGGCACAATGGACTGGTCTGCAAAGCTGAATAAGGAGTCCATTCTGCCTGTAAAACGTTGGTGGAACTATGCCTTTTTTCACATTGAAGTTTACTCTTTGCACCTGGACTTTTTGCACCTATGACCAATCATCGAGGTATCATCTGGTGTGCTGGTTATTTACCAATATGCTGTGCTTATGAAATGTTGGTGGAGCTATGCCTTTTCTACAATATATTCTCTGTATTTGTAATACCTAGGATCCCGGTAAAGCAATGAGGTAGCATCTGGTGTGCTGCCTATTTCATGGTATCACTGTAAGCCAAACATCTGTCTCTACGCTGTGAAGGGAATGGTGTGGGGTGGATTGATTTTCTGTAGGTAAATTTAGTCTAGTGCCCCCTCCGGGCAGCGCCACCATCGCCGTGCCATTCCCAGGATCAGTTTGTCATCCTGATACAAGCTCCAATACCTTTCTGGAAGCAGATAATAGACCAGTCCTGGGAACGGCAAAGCAACAGAAATGCTGCCAATCTTATTCGGTCGTGCTTCAGGCGCATCAGACTGAACCTACAGAAAAATAATCCATCCCACACCATCCCCTTCATCTCATATAGGAGGGTGCTTGGCCAACGGTGATACAGTGAAATACATAGTCGAGAAAGATCCAGCACACCAGATGCTGCACTAATGCTTTACAGAGGTCGTGGGTACAAAAAAGGAAAAATCAATGCCAAAAAAAAAATAAAAAATACAGTATTTTATATGAAAGAACAGAACCCCGGCATCCTTTTAGATATGCATGAGCCTCCAGGCTGTTCAGTAGGTTCTGCAGACTTTAGCTGTGCAATGTGTTGATCAGCTGTTTGATTTGCAATTAAGCAAATGATCAGCAGGTTGCACAGCTAGAGTCTGCACCAGCAAGGAAGCATGCATGTCCTTAAGGGATGCCAGGGATAGGTTCTTTCATATAATGCTAGGCAACAAAATTATTGGAGGGGAGGGGCAAACAATGACAGTACAGAACAGGAGAAGAGGGGGTGGAGGATAAATTGAAGTCGTTCAGGCAGAAAACGATAGCTGCTGCGGTTTCACAGGGTCACATTGCGGAGATACAAGTTTGCAGGGAATGAAGAGAAATCAACTTGCTACAAAGTGTTGAGAAAAAAAAAAAAAAAAAAAAAAAAAAAAGGTAAGACTGGAGTTCAATATTAACCAGTCAAAGTTCACACCACAATTGATTGGCCCATATCCCCGTGACATCACTGATGGAGAACCTTAGCGCACCCTTTCTTCTTACCTCCCGTCCTGAAGGCCCCACACACACCGCCGGCTGCACGGGTGAAAACGTACAATCCTCTTCGTTTTCTGAGGTCTCCTCACTCTCCTTGGTGCACACATTCTCCACGCACAGTATGCAGGATGGCAGAGGGAAGGCCTTCAGCATCCGCGGGGTGGTGTGGTTCAGAGAGAAGATCTGAATTTGGCCGACTCCCCCTACCTGACCACCACCGACCTGCAGAGAGAGACCAAAAGGTCTGGTGAGCATCTGTACTGCCCGGGTCACAAGATGTACGAACCAATCCAAAAGAATAATTTCCTTGTTTTATTATATAGAAAAGTAACACAATGTATCTGTATTGTATGGAAGCCACAAGACCACTCTAGACAAAATTAAGGGCTGAATCTCTTGGTGACCCCAATAGTAAGACCTCCATGAAATAGTCTCAACACAGACCTGGGAACTCAGCACAGGGATGGCGAGAACCCCTCATAATGGGCACAGGGGTGTACAGACCCGGGAACTCGGCACAGGGATAGTGGGAACCCCTCATAATGGGCACAGGGGGTGTACAGACCCGGGAACTCGGCACAGGGATGGTGGGAACCCCTCATAATGGGCACAGCGGGTGTACAGACCCGGGAACTCGGCACAGGGATGGTGGGAACCCCTCATAATGGGCACAGCGGGTGTACAGACCCGGGAACTCAGCACAGGGATGGTGAGAACCCCTCATAATGGGCACATCGGGTGTACAGACCCGGGAACTCAGCACAGGGATGGTGGGAACCCCTCATAATGGGCACAGCGGGTGTACAGACCCGGGAACTCGGCACAGGGATGGTGGGAACCCCTCATAATGGGCACAGCGGGTATACAGACCCAGGAACTCAGCACAGGGATGGTGAGAACCCCTCATAATGGGCACAGCGGGTGTACAGACCCGGGAACTCAGCACAGGGATGGTGGGAACCCCTCATAATGGGCACAGCGGGTGTACAGACCCGGGAACTCAGCACAGGGATGGTGGGAACCCCTCATAATGGGCACAGTGGGTGTACAGACCCGGGAACTCAGCACAGGGATGGTGGGAACCCCTCATAATGGGCACAGCGGGTGTACAGACCCGGGAACTCGGCACAGGGATGGGGGGAACTGCTCATAATAATCTAAATTTTCAGGAAAAAAAAAAACTGAATGTAACTTACCCATAAGTAGCCCTGAGGCAGTGACGTACTGACGGATGAGAAGCCCAGAAGGGAGCTCTGTACCGGTGTGTGAATGGCTCCACCCAGCTGTAGGAAGAACAGAGGATAAATCAGACTGAAGAAGAGGTGAATTATGTCCTGGACACAGTAACAGGGGAAGGGGATTGCTGTGGTCTCAGGAACGATCACAAGGCCAGATCCCAGTGGGAAAGAAGTCACAGTAATAAAAGGTTGCCTTGAAATACACAAAAAAGACAATTGTACAATCAGATTGTACGATTTCTTTAAGGTGTTGGGGACAAGCTTCAGCAGTCAATAACAGGTCTTCTGTCAGTCTAAACCACTCCTAATGGTCCAGGCATTCTCAGAGATGCCAACTGTTCCAAATTTACTGGCATAGTCCCACATCCTGGACCTCTATGCCAATGATGCCGTGTCCCGGGATCACAGGGTCACCCTTATTTGAGTTACTATGCATGCATTGAGTAAGACTATAGGGCATTCATCTCCGTGCTTGAGGGCCCCGAGCGAGTGGTCCCTGCATCATCAACAGAGGCGGGGTTTGGGCGGACCACTCCACCAAGTGGGTGGGACCAGTGCCAGGACAAGGTCACCTCGAGCCCAGGGAGAACATGCCATATTGT